>JANRGW010045374.1:0-34572 GCA_024733675.1 Psilopsiagon aymara | reverse complement strand
TCCTTATCTTGAAATTACATACGATTATCTTGTAATTATAGGGGAAAAAAGTGACATAGCTCACTATGTACTTTATACCCAAAACTGCAAACACTGCAAAATCATTTTAAATGGTTAGAAGTTGGCATCTTCACAATCAAGATTTTCTTTGAAAATCCGAAGTCACATCAATTATTTTTGCCTTTTTTCTCCCATTTTCTCCATAGAGCTGTTTCTGTTGAGACAGTTTCATTTAAAGTCTGTAATCTGTTTCTGTCAAAGTGCATACAAGACCAGTACCTTCTACAATTATTAAGAAATGCAGACAGTGTCAGCACCTGGGTTGCTGCTGAAATTGTAACATGTCACACATCTAAGGTTTGTCATTGTTTTATTGTATTATTAATTATGAAATAGTTGTTATTATTATTGTATAGCAGTTGCTATATAGCAAAGCTGCCATAAATATTCTAAAATACGCCTATGAGTGGGCAGTTAAAAATTTGGTTTGCAAGGAGAGTCTTGGATGTTTTGTAGTAGGAGATCTCGAAACTTATTAAAATTTAAGAAATGGGTTGCCTGAGGAGAACAGATGTCAGACAAGGACAACTTGGTGACAGGAAATGGGAATTTTTGTATTGGAGGGAAATGTTACTACAGTCAACAATTTTGGTAACAAATTCAGAGAGAAAATACATCTCTTTTTTTTTTTTTCCTTCTCATTTAATTTCATTATGTCAATTTATACAGATTTACTATATATATTTAGTATATATTTTATATATAGAGAGTATATCTTATATTGTTTTTTCAGCTGCAGGTGAGCTTGTTATCAAAATTTCTTCTTATAGCAAAATGCTGCTATGAACAAAGAAATTTTGCTACTGCGATGCAAATCCTAGCAGGCTTGGAAAATCTTATTGTACGACAGCTACCAGTAAGTTTGGGGCTCTGTTCTGTAACTATTCTGCTTAACATAATCTTTTTCCAATATAGACATTAATGTGAAAAATAAAAATGCATTTTGTTTTCTTGTAAGGCCTGGAAAATTTTACCTGCAAAAGTAGCTGGAATAATGGAGGAACTCAAGGCTGTTGAGGTATAGTATGAAGTCTTTAATATATAAACACTTCTTTGGGGTTGGAGAAGATGCATATTCCGCTTAAGTGGGTGCCTCTGAGCATGAAAGCTGTAATTATTGTTTTGTGTTATGAAGGAGATTTTAATTTAAGACTTCTGACTATTAATCCAAGAGGTTTACATGAATTCTTTTCTCAGTATTTCTCAAAAATGTATCCTATGTGACTGAAAATAAAGACATTTCAAAGCAAGCTAGACCATTAAATACACTTTTCCTTATGATGTCTGCAGAAATTGTTTCTGTAATCTGTTTCGAAAAATCTTAAATGTTTATTTTATCACAGGCATTCTCTGACTGATCTGTGCAAGTTTGAATCATAGAAAGAAGTTCTAAAATATTATTTTGGTTATGACTTAGAGCAATTACAATTATGTATGAAGTATCTTTTGATTACTTACTTTATTTATGTGCTTTAAAATGTTTGCCACCAGATTAATTCATAGTGTAGTCTTCAATGCTAAAAGTGAATATTCATGACAAATGAATCCATAGAGCTAAACACATGAAGTAGTGGACTTCTTTTAAAACCTGCCCCACTACTTAATGTGAGATTTATCTGTGTGCATTTTTAAACTAGGTGTTCTTAAAAAGTGACAGCTTGTGCTTGATGGAAGGGGAAAGATTCAAAACACGTCCAACAATTCCATCAGCCCATGTTTTGGCTATGCATGTCCAACAACTTGAAACTGGAGGATTCACAATGACAAATGGAGCTCACAAGTGGACTAAACTTAGGTAATAATTTTAATTATATATGTATGTCACCTAACTTTTTAAAATAGACTGTTGTCTAAAAGGGTAATGAAAGCTAATGCAACATTTCGCAGTTAGCAGTTTAAATGGTTTCTGTCAAAGGGACATCACTGTAGAAGAAAATTCTCGATGCCTTTGAATTTCTTTTAAAGTTTGTGTTTGGGGAGTTTGTTTGGTTTTGGTTTTATTGTCAGAATAACAAACTAATTTTTTTTTTTTACTATATTCTCTTTCAAGAAATATTGCTAAAGTTGTGAGCCAAGTTCATGCATTTCAAGAGAATCCTTACACATATACGCCAGATTTCAAGCTGCAATCTTACCTCAGACAAAGAATAACTCGCTTTAAAGAAGCAGATGTTTCTGCCTTGGCAGCTGACAACTGTGCCAACTTCCATCAGATACCAGCAGAAAAACATTCTCGAAAAATTCAGGACGCACTGCGAAGAATGAAGGCAACGTTTCAGTAATTATTTACATTTCATCGGTTGTATTCCAAGTGTGGATTGTAAGACTGGATTCAGTTGACTTCATCTCCTGGACCAATTCCCAAGCAGATACTTAAGGGAAGTGACTTAAAATACTATCTCAAGTTGAAATAATTATATTTTTAATATGGAATTATAAAATGCTGACTAATGAGATTTGAATCCCTAGCAACTGGAAGATCAAAAGAATTAGAAGTAAAGATAAAAGTACAAAGAGTGTAGAAGGAAAGGATGATTGTCACTGTTGTTTAGCATTAAAAAAATAATTAACCCCAAAACAAATATCTAAGCAATATTGTGGATATATATTAAAATTACAGCTTCTGCTGTAAAGTTGGCCTAGGAGAGTTCAGAGTATAGTTCATTAAATGTTGGGCATATTTTTATATAAACATAGTACACTTGTATCCTGTCACAGTGTGCATGTAATTCAGGGACACAGATCATCCGCAATCCTTTCACTGTTGGTGTGTCTTGCTTTTATGTTGTGTTTTGAAAACTATAATTGACGTCAAGAATTTGCCGTCTTTTTCTTCAAGCATGCTGCAGAAGGAGAGGAATGCCATGCTGCAACTTTTATTTTTTTCTTTTGTTTCATTTTTAATGTCATCAAACTAACCTTTTTCCAAATGGAAATAAGATCTGAATCTAAATATTACAAATTTATTGCTTTGCTCATGGCCTTGTGAAAACAGTAAGTGTGAAATTGCTTTCTTTTTCCTGTATTTTGTGCAAGAATCAATTTGTGTACGTATGTATGTGTGCAGATTTGATTATGGCTTTTGCTCCTGAGGATGCTTTTGTAGATTGCAGTGCTCCAGCAGGATTAAGTAGAAGATAATTGCTTGAAATTTGGATATGCAGCCTGTAAAACTGAAGTGATAACCTGTTTGTAGAGCTTATACTTACACCACCTTCTAAATGGCAATGAAATGTGATGCTAATGCTAGAAAGTTTGTTGAGTTAACAGGTTTATGCGAGAGCAAAATTTTAAGCCTGCTAATTAGTTACAAGTATATATACCAGAGATACAATGGTAATATTGGAAAAGAAGTGGGGAAGGGCAAGAAACAGCTAAAATAAGCTCTAACCTGACAGCTGTTTGTTAAAAGTGTCTTAAAAAAAAAAAAAAATCTAAATCTAGTAAGAAAATGTTTTGAGAGATGTGAAGAGCAGATGTGAACTGTCTTGGCACATTTTTGTGATGGAGAAGGATAATGATAAAATAGGAATGTGCACAGACTAGTATATGGCAAGTTGTATTACTGTATTTGACAAAAATGCATGTGCACATGTAAATTGTACCTTCTTCAGTATTTAAGAGGAAAGCCTCTCCTTTTCTTTTTCAGTAACAGCAATACATACATCACAGGCCTCTCATATTTCTCAGTAAAAACAAGATATGTCCATATTTTCCATAAATATTCAGTTACTTGTTCATACTAATCTATTAATACTAACTTTCCTGTTCTTATTGGTTTAAACACTGGAGAACTCAATCCTCAACTGGGTTTTCTTGCATGTGTTCTACTCTTAAGATGATTTGTTTTATTATTTTCCATATGTAGGTTTAGCATGTCATTAATTGTAGTATTCTGACTTATCCTTAAGGAAGCAAAATATGTTGCTATTTCTTTAAAAATTGCCAAATGTAAAAACATTTAATCTTGGCCTTCTATCTTTATGCAATACAGTGATTTGAGAATGGTAATGATAACTTTATCTTCAGACATACATTTCACGTATTTGATCTATATGCATTTATTTTTAAAGAACTGTTTTTATTAGTATTTATTGGGTTTTTCTCAGTTAAAATTTACCATTCACTTGAAGCCACGCCTTGCCTTTGAAAGACAGTAAAATCTTAAGTAGCATAAGCTTTACTAATGGAAAGAACTCCACAAAACTTGCCAATCAGTTTAATAAATTAATTTTACACAGTTGCCAGTCAAACTGTTGAAATTTACTCAGCATTTATATTTTGCACTCATGATAACTGTCTGATATACTTCTTACAGCTTTTATCTGGATTGGAAGCAGCTAGTACACCTAGGCAATATTATGTCTATTCTATAACAGTAACTGGTGCTATGCAAGAACTTAAAAATCATCTTGTGTCTTCTGCATAATGTTTCAGTGTATCAGACCTTATTTTTCTCTAAATGTGTAGTATTGAGTTACAGTACTACTTTGGGGTGTTTTCTTCAATCAGACATTTAAGATTTGGTATTTAGACACCACAACATCAACAGTAAAAGAAAATTTAAATAGCTGTTGAAAAAAAAAAAAATCAAAATCACTTTTGTACCAGGAAACTGGTTTGCTTTTTTTCATGAACACTGATATATGCACATCTTATGTGACACAGATTTCAGAATAAACTAGTTGCATCTATCATATAACTGTAGTGCTTATTTATTACTAATAAGAAGGAGGGGTTGGGCTAAAGTTTTCTTTCTTTATGGGGAATGTCCTCTTAAAAGAAAACAAAGGACAAAACATTTCAAAGAAACAAGTTCAGTTGTATCTTAGCAAAACATTATTGGCGTCAGTAATTGTATTGTATAACTGAGAGGCTTTGCAGTCGAGCCTCATTTTTCCATTTCAGTACCAAATTAGAATGTTTGGGGGGAAAAAAATTAGTTTGTTCTTTAAGCCAAAATTGTCACCAGCTGTCCTAGTTCTTCATTTTTCCCACACTTCCCTCATCTTGGTTTTATGTTGTTTATTTTTCCAATAGTGACCCATGGAGTTTCTGAAATGGTGCCTGCTCCTTGGGAGCCTTTCCAGGTGCTCTGTGCATTGGTGCTTCTTCTGATCCCCTTTGCAGGTGACTGTCCCCAGGATCCCTGGGGTTTTGAGGCCTCCTGCTAGACACCTGGGAACTGTGTCCTAGTTATACTATCTGCATTTGAAAGCAGGTTTCCACCTCCAACACCTCCTCAGAAGCCTGTCAGGAAACAAGGGTAAATTCAATTGGATCCTATGAACTATCCCATAGAAACCCGAAACAAGAAACTGGAAACATATTTCACGAACCGATGCTGATTCATGATTCTGACAATTTTTTTTCCTTGGAAGCTTTTCAACCACTTCTATACTTTATTTTCATGGTTTTCTACATTCTTCCTTTATGCATTGGATTGCTGAGACTCCCATGAGTACTGTATGTGATTTGCAAAGGATTAAAATTTTAGGAAGTCTATTTCTACATAACAAACTACAGTTTGAAAGAAGGGAAGCTAACAATTTTTCAGTGTTAAACATATGGTTGATAGTTCCAATCCCTGATATTGCAATGAGGGAAAGCGTGCAGATAAATTACTTTTCTCCTTATTCTTGCTTAAATGCAATCCAAAGCATATCCTCACTTACAATACACATTCTGTTCTGGTTAGAGGTTTTTCTTCTTTTTTTTTTTTTCCTTCCAGAAAATCTTTCTCAAAATATGCTTTATGAATCTTTTAAAATGCATGTTGAGATTTAGAAGGGTTATCAAAGCATTGGGAATGCAGGTTTGAACAGTATTTGGCAATCAAGCCCCATAAATCAAGCTTAATTGACTTGTCAACTTTGGGATTTGCCTAACAGGTATTATTTACCTGTAAATATTTTTTGTCATCATCTCGTTATTATAAATGTAAGATGTTTCCACACAGTCATTTTAACTGTCCCCAATACAATTTGCATTGTGGGTTTTTTTTCCAAGAGATCCTGTAATTATTTAAGTACAAATAAATTACTTATTTGCAGTGGAAGATTCCATTAGGGAATATCTAAAATACATGTGAGAATGAACAATTCCACTTTCCCATCTCTATTTAAAAATTCTTTCAGCGACATTTTCGAAAGAGCTCTGTATGTGGCTGGTTTTAACCTATCAACGAGTGACAATAACCCCTATATACTAGAAACTTTGACTTTCAAAATTATCTTCTCTCCCTTTGTGGAGAGGAGCTCTTTAATTTCTTCTGTTGCAATGCTTGAAGAAGACTTTTAGCTATTATTTGAAGGTTGTCTGTGAACAGTCTGAAAGTATGGCAAGACAACCTTAGCCTGGCATTATTTTAGTGTGCTACCTGTTCAGTGATATTTCAGTGTCTCACATGTAAGTGGAATTTGCAGTTGCCATATTACATCAGTCCACTGCAGTAATCTAGTCTAGGATCTGGTATTTGCATCATTCTGTTTATTCATTTTTGGTCTAACGTAAATGATGCTTTTATAACTTGCCTAAGAGGAAGCAGTTTAGTTACGATCTTGTAAATATGTGCTGAGTCTTAGCTGTAAGATTATTTAGGTTTTCACTCTAATGCTGAAGTTGCATGTTGGCGTTTTGTAGATTAAATACTCAGTTTAGACACTAAAATAAATACTGTGTTTAAAACTGGTAGAACTCAATTTTCATCATGAAATTTAGAGCTCAGAAGACTAGAGAATTTGAGTTGCCATTGTCTGAGAGACATAATTTGGAAAGCTTGGCTGGGCATGGGTGGTGAGCCTGAGCATCAGACTCAGAATTAAAATCTCTGCAAGTAGATGCTTGTTTATGATCATATCTCATAAACCTCGTAAACAGTAACAGTAGTATACTATTCACTTAAGAGACAGAATACTTTTTCTGCAAACAAAGTAGTGGGAGAGGTTTAGAAAAATAATAATGGGGAAAAAGCTAGACCTGTAGTACACAAAAGGTTGCAAAGAATTGGAGGGAGCAAGCATGGAAAGAAGGAATGACAAGGGGAATTAGTACTAAAATGTAAGTCAAAAATGTATATAGTTAAGAATCAAATTTGTGTGTTTAAATTAAGAAGGGGAGGTGCCATAACATGTATTCTATAACCAGTCATTGGCCAAAAAGAGTGTGGAGACTTCATTTGTGCTGGGATTGATAAACTAGTTGAAAATCTAATAATGGAAAGTTGAAAATCAAACAAGATGAGCATTACCATGAGACAACAGAGTTCATGATACAAAGGAAAGAAAGGGGCAAAAGATGCAGAGGAACAACAGCGGGTTTCAAAAAATCAAACATCAGTAAAACCAAGAAATTGGTACATGAGTTCCTGGGGAATGAATTCTAAGGCAAAAAGAAATTCAAGAGACCTGGGGATTTCTAAAAGAGGCTTCTAAAACAGGCCATATTTTAAGTATAACAAGAGTCTATTCTCAAGCAAAGGGAAAAAAAAAAAAAAAAACTGACAGCAGTGTGGCTGCATTAGGGGCCCATCACTGACCTGAAAAATACCAGAAAAGAATACTGAAAATAGGTATGAACAATAAGGCCACACTAGCAAGAACAAATACTAAAGAACAGCACAGCAGGTTAGAAACAAAACTTGTACGGCAAGGGAAAAGCAAAACAATAAAAGTGGATTCTTAAATAATTTTCTATTATACAATAAAAGTTCTCTGCTTATTAGGATAGGTGAATAAATATCAGATGGTGCAAAAGCCTGAAGTGCTTTGTATTTCACTCCCTATTCACTAAACAATGTGTGTCACAATCAAAGTTAACCAGGAAACAGGAATACAGGTCAGAAAAGGAACTATCAAGCTAATTATATGTATTAGAATATTACATTCTAATTAAATCTGTTCTATAATAATATGGTGCAACACTCAATCCTGGAATGATTGTATTTTTGATTGAGTAAGAATGAGTGAGTTCCCAGAGAACCAGAAAATAATATTAGTCATTAAAAGTGTGCAAGAGCACAGGAATGAGTGGTAAAGGCGAGGTAAAAGAATGACTTGCAGAATTAGCCAGATGAACTTTGATACCAGAAGAGTTACTGAAACAAAACTAAGAATCTTCAAGCATAGAGACTAATTTAAAAGGCCATGATACATTTCTCTATGAAGTAATTTCTAAATAGCAGAATGGTCTCCTTTGTCAGAGTAACTCTCCCAGTATGTGAAAACAAAACAGTATGTTATGTGTTACAGCCAATAAACCCATTGACAACAGATCCACCTGACCTGATTATTTATTAAGTTGCTAGGATCCAGATGATGGTACTGTAAGGTGGATACACAAGTAGTTAATATCTCATTTCAAAGGGTAATTACCATGGTCCATTAAATTGTGAAGATAAATTGAGTGGGAGATAGGAGGTAGGGCTACCTGTATATTACAAGCAAAAGGCAGGTGTGGATCCCTCAGGGATGAGGCGCAACACTCGATGGGAGCCTTGGCTTTAACCAGAAGCATGGCATTACCATGGTGGAATTCCTGAGACACCAGTGCTAATCAAATGGGATCGAATGAAGTGGAGCCCTGCTCAGGAGTAAAGCTCAAGGGAAAGCACTACAAGGGTGAGTAATAAAACCTGCGCTGATTAACATACCGTGCATATGCAATGTCCTGTTTTGCTCATTGGTGAACTGATATAATACAGGTACTGTTGTCTAAATTCTGAGATCCACAGCCAGCCCTCACCTTGACAATGCACATGGTGGGGGTAGGGGCGAATGAACTATCTTGTCTTACCAGAACAAGAAGATAAGATGTGTTTGGAACTCAGCATACTCTGATGACGGAGGCAAACTGTCCTGGGTTACCATAATAAGGTCTTCTCATACCCTACACCATATTATTACAGGTGGGGTCTGGATCCAGTTGTGTCTGGGATTTTACTAATGCAATATGGGGTGGGATAGAGAGCACACTTACACAAGACTGGAACTCACGATAATCATGATGAAGAATTAAACTTAATTTTCAAGGGTTTAATTTACATTTTTGCACCGAGACAGCAATCAAATAGGTGTTGCCAGGGTGTCCATTACTAGAACTTGCATAAGAGATGTTACAGAGGGATACTGAATTTCCATGATATACAAATGCTGATGCAATGAGAAAGTTACTTGGTTCTAAAATGTGCAAAGGGGGTAAAAGCCCTCGATGCACATCCATGTATTGGGGAAGGTGGAAAGCAAGGTTTACCAGTTCTTTTAGCTGCTAAGAGCTGACTCACCATCTGTGGAGGTAGTTAAAAGACGTGTAGATGTGACATTTAGGGACATGGTTTAGTGGCGGACTTGGCGATGCTAGGTTAACGGTTGGACTAGATGATCTAAAGGGCTTTTCCAAACTAAATTATTCAGTTATTGCCCTAGCTAAACGTCTGCGACTTTTTCCCTTCCTTTGCCTAGCAGTTTCTTGGGTGTAAAGTCTTAATGTAACCAGAAGATGGCACAAGAGACCCTTGCAGACTTTCAGGCGTACATGACTCGCACTGAGCAAAAGTATGGAGAAAAACGCTCGGCCTTCCAGATGTCTGCCTAAAATTTGCCTGTTAGAAACATGCTAACATGAAATAGCAGAGATTTTTTTTATTATTCCAATTTTTAAAACGAACATGTGTTTGCATTCAGCTGCTCCCTTTAATATTTTAGGGAAGTGCATGCACACACAACCTTATAATGTTAAATCTTAAGTACCTTCTGTCAATGTGTAATGCATTTCTTTGTGTAAAACCTGTCAAAAGAAGTACGCTGCATTGGTTGGGTGAAAACACAGACATTGGATTACACATTACAGGGTCAGTGTCAAGCATCTTACCTAACTACATTCCTGTCTTCACCTGCAATAGCCCAGCTTTTCCTTTATCAGTATACAGAGAGGGAATGTTGGGACATGTCTGTGCTCCCTGTTTTGGGATGCAATGAAGGTAGATGAACAGTGTCATTTGTGCCCTGCTGCTACAGTTCTGCATCCTATCCAAGTAAAATTTGCAGGATACTTGGTAGAAGTGACTGGAAGAAAGGAAAGAGGAAGAAACTGTATAGTGAGGAATGTAGAAGATGGGAAGGAATGACTAGAAACATGAGATAGAGAAGAGCCTTGAGGGAAAAAAAAGGTAACATTTATTTCAATGTAATTTGAACAGACTGTGTTTGGAGCAGTACAAAGGTGTGATTTATATTAGGTATAAGTCAAGGGAAGGAAGAGTCTGTAAAATATATTTACTGCAGGGATCAATGCATTTCAAAGCATGGGCTAGGATGGGTACTGAGGGTGATAGATGAGCCAGGGCTGCCAGCTGTGATAGCTCATTCTTCTGCTGACTCATCATGCTCAAATTCTAACTCTGAAATCAAGGGGGGGGGGGGGAAGGATTCATTCTATAATAGTTGAAAGTGAAAAGTTACTTTCAAGAATTACAAATGGTAGGCATAGATATATTCCTTTAGAATATGCTTGTGGAAACAAAAAGTAAAAATAAGGGAGCATCTCTGATTTAATGCATTCTTGGTTTTGTATTTAATAGGTTATTATATGTAACTTTCAAAGTAACCATTATGAAATATTTATCCTTCAGCAGAGACTGACAAAGAAAAAGGCGTGGATCTGAAATGTGGAGTAGGTTTTGAAAGGGTTTCAGGGCATGAAAGTGTGACATTTTGCAGTATCCATCACACTCTTAGTCCAAGTTATCTGAAAAACTACTTAAACTAGTGGCATTTATGGGAATTTCCATATGCCCATTATTCTCTGTAGGTACATCCCCTATCCCTAGATAATTCATATATCTAACACAACCAAGATCCTAAAGCATATTTGAGCACCTAACAATTAATCCCTATCTTCAGAAAATAAAATAATTTCTTTTCATGCTGCTTCCTAACAGTGGCACATGTTTTAAATGTGATCCTGATTCATATCGTGTTTGGAGGTTTTTTTTATCTTGAATTTGGGTAAAGAACTGTTAAAAACGTGACACATGTTTTCTTTCTTAATATTTACACCATGTCTCTGCAGAACGTGTATCTTTTAAAAACATATCACCTATTCTGCCTAGTTGCTGGTAACAGCCTTATGGCAAAGAGCCATGGGAGCTCTGTTGATTTAGATCAATTCCAAGCATGATGAGGCATTTAATTTTCCTCTATGCATTGTAATTCTGTTTATTCCAGGCCCTCCTTGTATTTCTGCACATATGGTCTTTTCATTCCTCATGGAAAAGTAGTTCTTGTCATGTCAAAGAGGAAAGATTATAATAATTGATAATAAAGAGATTGGTTAGAGGCCATTTCTAATGCTTTTAAGTCTTAAAGAGTGATTTTTCAGAAATTACAAGGGTTGGATAAACATACCAGGGCAAAGACCATAGAACTGTATAGCAGCTTTTTATTCACTGGGCAGACCTTCACTGGAAATCTGCATGTCCACAGATGAATGTGTATCCTTTTGCTTGTCATAAACTGCCTTTTTTGCTCTTTGAATTCTGTCAGTACCTACCTGTTCCCAAGGACCACACATTCACTCTAGTCTCACGGCACCCTCAACCTCTACAAGAAAGGGTCACCTGCTGTTACAAAATGATGGTCCCCTCCTTTGGTCTTATAGATGCCCACTGCAGCAAGGCCAAGTGGTGGCATTTTTCTCCAGTACCTGAGGGGAACCCAAGGTATTAGGCAACCCTCTGCTATTTTCTCTTCAGTTCCTTCAAAACTTCAACAGGAAGGGGATATCTCAGAGCACAATCCTGCCCCTCTCTAAGGCTGTGTGCTTGCTTACTAGCGCAGAGCTAGGGCTTCTTTCTTTTGAGCTGGAAGATGTGGAGTATCACAAAGGTTGGGCTGTTACCCCAAAATTTCTATGTTATTAACTGCTTAGAAGGCATCCAAACAGGACTAGCTAGTTCTGCAGAACCTCCTTAGCATGAGACTGCTGTTGTGTATATGCATTTCTGCTGAGCTGTTTTGCATATAAGCACCCTTGTCTTGCTCCCATCCTACTTGTTGCACCCAAATATCTGTAAAGCCACTTCTTGGCCTCTTTGAATGCAGCTGCTGCTCACAAGATTTGTCAAGTGACAAATCTCATCTCATTTTCATTCTCCTGGATGCTAAAATGTTCCCTTCTACACCATCTCCCACAGAATGGCCTGGCCTGTTATTTGGCATTATTATCCCCAGTCTCATTTGGTCTTTAGGAAGCTGATGGTCCTTATTTTCATGGGGAAGCTGCTGACTCCCCAGAGAGAGCAACTGTGTATTGTACAAATATCTGCATAAAATACTGTCATTATCTTCAGAAAATGGATCTTCAGACTTCTGCCAGTGGCAGTCATATTGATATGCCTGAGCTCTCTTGTTTCCTTCTCCTCGTAACGGCAGAATGAAAGGCCCTATCTGGCAGATTCCTGAGGACTTTAGCATGAGCAAGTTTTCATCCCATTGGCAATATCACTTGATTTTTAACATGATATTTGTGAATCACAGTTTAGCAGGAAATTTTCAAACAAATGAATAATAGAAAGGAGACAGCTTAAGAATTGTTGATAAAGTTAAACTAACAGCTGTTACATATTGTAGCAGTCATTACATGCAGAAGTCATCTGCCACCTTTCAGGTTACTTAAAATTTTATATATAATGGAAATGAGATTTGGGTTAACCTTGTCACAATATGATCAATTTGCATCTCTGAGAGCTCAACACTTAGCACCATCTTTCAGCTGTGACATTTGCCTTGATGCAATGCAATTAATAAACCAGCAGTGGATAAAGATGCAATTTGCAGCTCAGATGACAAAAATGTCTTAAAATCTGTAAAGAAACCGTGTGGCAAATATATCAGTGGATGCTAAAACCGATTTTCTACTTTTTAAAATACCATCATATGTTATATATTCTTTTTGTCCTATCCAACAGCTTGCCAAGTGCCTTTATTTGTTGACATAAAATAAAGCTGGAAAAAAAATAACATCATTAGACAGGCTTTCATACTTTTTTTAAAATAATTGCATATAGATATATATGAATATATGTTATATAGAAGTATGTAAGTAGCACATAAGTATATTATTTAGATAGATATATGTACGTACGGACTAAGAATGGAAAGAATTCTGGGCACAGGTGTCATATTTATTCCCTTGGGACTGGATCTTACCCCACCTGTGATGCAGAATGCTGTTAAAGTAATCAGAGTGTACAAATTGTGAAAGAAGGTTGCAGGAAAGTTACACTTCCTTTTTCTGATGTTCATGAAATTTAGTCCTTAAGAATAGCATTTTGCCTGACTGCAGGATTCTGCAGGCAGGCAAGAGCACTGGTATTCCCACTTCTGACTAGCAAGGCTGCTGTTAGGCCACATGTTAAATGCAGGAGACACAGGGGACTTATCATTTAGTAATTCAGTTAACAGAGCAGATTCCTGTATGTCTTCTCTCCATCTATCTCCTGCCTGCTTGGTCTGCTCTATGAAATATGTTGCCCCCAGAACTGGCTAACACTCAGAACTTCTGGTATTTTGAAAGGTTTTTGATGGCGTAGCCTTCACATTTACCTAATGAAAAGGATAGTTAAGAACCTCTGCTTGCTATATTGAGGGGTGTTTATAAAATAGAGAAAATTTAAAACCAATCCTATACAGTTTGATTAAGCAAACTTTCCAAACTTCCCATTGCTAATCTGAAAATATTTGGAAAGGGTAAGTGGATGAGGTTTCAAGAAATTAGATATCAAATGCTTTAACAGTGAATGGATGCATGGATGAGTGAATGGATATAATACTTTGAGCAGACAATAAGTTGAACTCTTGGTTCTAGGAAGAAATAGAAGAGGGCTTGAATAAAACCTTTTTACTGGGTTAATATAACAAAAAATGTATTTTATTATATTAAAATTGAGTAAGTTGGAAGATTTAGATGGTAAATAAGTAGAAGGGCTTCAGTCTTCAGATCTCTATCTGACTGACAATCTAAGAAATAGATAGAAGCATGGTCATATTAATTGTCATTGCAGAGAAAGCAAATACTGAGAAATCCAGCATGAATGGCAGAATAACCAAGCAAGACACAGAGTAAAGGGACAGTAGAGCATTTTGTTTGCAGATGGTAGAGGTCAGTTGTAAAGCAGAAGGCAGGAAAAAAGACAGACAAATCAAACATGCAGTTGTGATTTCTGGGGGTAGACAGATACCAAGCAGGGGTGTAATAAGAGTTATCAGTGGTGCAGTGGTTCCACTCTGATCTTGCACAGAATGGAAGGATGGAAAGGGGAGGGAATTCATGGTTACTGTGCAGTGAAAAACTGCCCATAAAGCACCAGGAACTTTTTGTCATTTTGATGTTACTGCAGCAGACATGTGTTCCTGGTGCACACAAAACCCAAAGAAGGATGGGAACACTTCTGAAAGACATGCATAAGGCAATGAGAGGAAAGACAGAGAGTGAAATAGCAGAGAAACCTGTGTGACCCGCACAGTTGCAAGAGATCTGGAAAGGAAGATATGACGTGAATTCTGTAACCTCAGTAGAATCCCCTGATACTTTAGTCCAGAAAACATACTTTATTTAAGCAGCCAGAAGCCAGTCGATTCATACAACTCAATAGCCTTGACCTTTACTTTTTTCTGTTTCACAGCCTTTTCCAAACCCCTTGCCCTCTACCCGGTGCTTACGACCCAGGAGGATGCAATGAGTGAGTTTATTCACTTGCCTGTCTCGGGCACACAGTGCTCAGCCCAGACAGGAGAAGGCTTGAGAAGACCCCTTTACACAATGGATCTTTTTTTGCTTTAACAGGAGTGAAAAAGCCAGCTCTAGAGGAAGAGAGCAGTAGTGTCCGGGGATGCTGATCCCTGTGCGCTCCCCTGGGGGTGCATTCTCCAGCGCCATTTGAGGCTGCTCAGCTCCATAAATGCCATTTGCATCGGGATAGGATGTAACAAGATCTGTAAATCACTGACGGCGGAGGAACAACTCCAGGAGTAGACACGGCGGAGCCGGGCCTCCGCGAGCTGTGGCAATGTGTGAACGGTATCTCTTTTTTTGGGGGGAGAGAACTGATAGCAATTAGATGATACTTATCTGGCCCTTTGATGTGTATTTACACAAGCGACGTTTTCCTCCGCGACTTGCAGCATAAAGGAGAAGCCGTGCTCTCCAGCACCCTCCTGCAACTCCGAAACAAGGCAGGATGACCAAGGCCCCTTTCTCTGTGGAGTGGTTGTCCCAGAGCAGCCAGGCGCTTAAGAGCACCACCGCGGGCTCCCCGCACCGACCATCCTCCGCGGGCCACCGGCCCGCTTCCGCGTCAAGCCCCGGCTTGAGCGACCGGAGCAAGGAGCAGCCCGCCGGGCTGCGGGCCGGGGGAGGCGGCAGGAGCCGGGAGCGTCTGGCGGCACCCTCTGCTGCAGGTAACCGCGGCCTCGGGGATATCCTTGCGCTCCTGCAACGGGAGCAGTAGGACAGACGGGCCTGGTACTCCCCCCACTCTGGGTCCCCCTATAAGGCGCAACTGTGGAGCTGCTGCCCGAAGCGAAGGAGGCGGGTGGGCACACGAGGAATACCCAGGCCTGGCTGACTCTTTTTTCTCTCCCTTTCGCCTGTCCGCAGGAGCAGGCGGACGGCCTTGTGGAGCAGAGCAGTCCCCGCCGGAGGGAAGTCCCGAACGCTCGAGCTCCGAGGAGGCCGGCGGCAAGGGCGGCCGGCGGCTGCGCACTGCCTTCAGCGCCGAGCAGGTCAGCACCCTGGAGAGTTCCTTCCAGAGGCAGCAGTACCTGGGGGCGGCTGAGCGCCGCAAGCTGGCCGGCAGGATGCGGCTCTCGGAGGTGCAGGTGAGCCGGGGGCTTGGGCAACAGCACGAATTGCGGTTCCTTAGGCAATTGAACGGGCAGCGGCTTGGGCATTGACCATGGCGTGAGCTGGGGGCCCCTGTAACTTCATCGCTTCTCCCTCCCCCCCCTTTCCCCCAGATCAAGACCTGGTTTCAGAACCGCCGGATGAAGCTCAAGCGGCAGTTGCAGGAGCTGAGGACGGAGTCTTTCTGCAGCTCCCGTCTTCCTTACGGGTCACAGAGCAGCATTGTGCCCTTGCCGCTCACGTACATGGCCCAGCCATCTCCTCTGCTCCGGCAAGGGGCTGCCTCCGGAGGCTTCACCTTGGCGGCGCTCCCGGCACCGAGCCCGGACCTCAGCAGTGCCTGCAGAGCACAGCCTGTGGGCTTTTGGGCGGCACCCTGCTTTGTTGGGTACGGGGACCCCACAGCTTTCTTGCTGGGTGTCTGGCCCTCTGATACGGACTATGACTAAGGAGGATTTGCGCTACGGATACCTATCTGTAACTGCCTGGTGGAGTTATGATGCACCAATGAACAAGATATTTTACAGGGGCATAATGGACAATCTGAATCATGGACTTCAGGCCCCAGCATTTATAGGCAACTGTGTAAAATAGAAAAGAAGTGGGACAAACATTAATATAAATTGAATCTTTTAATAAACTTAAACTTTTTCCAGTTTTGATATGAATTTCTCCCACAAGGATCATCCTGCCCTAAAAAGATAACTGTTAAAGGAAGCACAGATTCCTTATTATTGAGACCTGTTTTGCCCGCTTGCAATTTACTGAGAATGAGTGCTAAAAAGCTTGAATTTCCCCCTGTCCTCTAAAACAGGTAAACCCCTTCAACTATTCCTTAGACTGCATTTTCTATGATGGGTGTGTGCTTTTGACCAAATATGTGGATACACCTGTTATACTTAATACTGGACTTGATATAGACCAGATGGAACCCTTTAAAAAAATATATGGAATATGATTTTAAGATGTAAAATGTTATTTTCTAAATGAATATGTAAATATACCTTCACGCTTTCATGTGCAGCCTCAGTAGATTAGTAGTGGCCTCTTGCTAAACAGGACTTGGAAAGGACCTATCCTTGAAATTTCTTATCGATAAAATAGTATCCCTATATCTCACCTAATGCACCTAATAGGGCATGAGGGTGATGATCAAAAGAAATGTAACATTCCAAAGCCGGTTTTCACCAAGCAGCAGTAAAGACGTTACCATTGTGCTATACACTTTCAAAATTTTAATAAAGCTCTAGAAAACTTGAGAACAAAACAGCCTGATTTCAGGCTACAGAAAGGGCTCTGAGAAAGGTTCCTTGGCTGATGTAAGTTGCCATAAGTCTTTCAAAGTCAACTGTCATCTAACATGAAAAGAGCAATAAAAATTTCCATCACTTTAGAGTTGATCTTGGGGGTTATTAGAGTATTTCCGCCGCACTTGTAATCTGGACTCATGTAATGAATGGTCTGAAGGTTCTCTCATCCTTGACCACCCCTATTTTCTTTTGTATGCAGGGGCCAATCTGCCACTTGAGTACACTTGCCTGGTGAAAAGCAACATTATGTGCTGCTGAAAGCTGTGGCCTTTGATTCTCTGAGAAGCTGTCACATTTGGAAGTCTCCTTAATTATTTTGTAATCCATGCTGTATTTTTCTAGCCATTTGAGATATTAGCATTTGCTTGCGATTGCACAATTGATGTAGCTCTAATGCAAGAGTTTCAGAAAACTAATAAGGGCTCAGGTGCTATCAATCATGCTGAAACCTCTTCAGGAAAACAATAAATTTGGGATTAAGGAAATTTGTTGGTGCTAGATAAAAACTCCAATTGAGTGGGGGCTTATTTCTTAAAGTCAGGTATTGTTAAACTGCTATATTGATTACAAGAAAATATCTACAATTCCCTCCGACTCTTTCAAACGTCATTAGGGAGCTGGAATGTTTCCATAAAGCTCTGCAATGGTAAATACTTTCTGTTCTTAAGCATCCAATTTTCAAATTGGAGGGGGAGGGAGGGGAGAGAGTGAGTCAATACTCGATTTGGCCACTCTGTATTCAAGGCAATAGTGGTCTTGATGATCCCCTCATCATCTTGTATGGCCACAGAGGAGAACCCCACCCTCCGGCTGTTTTCATCACCCTGTACAAAAGGAATAGCAATGGCCCTTCTTGCTGTTAGAAGCCAGAGCCTCCGGATTCGGGGGGTGGGGTGTGAACTGCAACCTCCGGGGGACTGGTCAGGGCCGGGGCTCCCCACAGCACTGCGGGAACTCCACGGCCCAAATGGGTTTGGGTGAAAGGTGAGGGGAAAGATACGGTCTCCACCGCAGCTGTACCCGGGGGAAGTGAGAGAGAGATGAAAGGGCTCGGGAGGAGAGAGGGGGAACAAAGTGTTCCCACCCGCGGAGGGAAGCTGCTTGCGTAGGACCGGGTTTATGAGGAGCAGATGATACTAAGGGAGAGGCAGGCTCACACCTTATAGGTGGTTATGAGTCCTGCTGGGGTGTCCGACCAGTATTCTCCCGAGTATACCCTCCCTCGGCTGCTAACCCCGAGCCGGCTCCGCCGCAGCATCGTAGGGTTTTCCGCGGCCGCTGGGCCAGGCCGGGCTAACCCGGCGGGTGCGCACCGTAGAATCGGCCTAGCTCCGCATCTGAGTGCTGCTCCATTCAGCCCCAGCCGCGCTCGGAGGGATGGAGGAAACTGTTCCTCCTCCGTGCAACAGAGAGGAGACTGGGCCTGCCGGGGCAATATGTAGTACATGCAGTCTTTGACACGACTTAAACCCGCGGGATTGTGGGGACCAAGGCAGCACAAGCAGGACTGCGGAGCTGAGAGGCATCAGCTCCTAGGCGGTCTCGGAGGTAGAGGCTTTGCTGGCGGGGTGCTGGTACGCGGCTCCCCTTAGCCTTGCTGGGGGCGCGGACTGACGGGTGTCCTGTCTCCGGGCGTATGAGCTGCTGAACGGCCGGCGAAGGAGAAGCCGGGCTCTGTTTTTAAAGGTGCTAATGATCACTTAACATAATGATTCCTTGGCAACTTGTATGCTGAACAAGCACACGAAATGTGTTTTAGCAGCGCTAGCTTGAAAATACTGTCTTTTCCCTACAACTGCTCAAATGAAAGAGGGAGGCGATGTTCACTTGGCTGAGTCTCTAAAGGTATCAGCTTCCTCTGAATACTTACGTGATAATTCCTCTTCTCAGTGCAAAAGTTGGCTTTCTCTGGAAGATGACTGCTGCATTCCAGAGGTCTAGAAAACTGTGTATGAAATAATTTAATTTTTGCTAAAGCGGTCCAGCTATGTTACTCAAAAGCGGCTTCAAGTTTTCTTTTTATCTGGGAGAAAAAAAAACCCATCAGGTATCCCTTCAAGTTGTATTCCAGCTTGTTTGAATTTCTCACCAACTGTGTTTTACCGCCGGCAGCAATAAAGGGGCAATAGTGGCAGCGCAGGACCCCCGCACACTCGCAGTCCCTCTCCGGGGAGCCAAGCTACTCCCCTGGGGCACCGCACCCGCTGCTCACCCCTGCAGGTAGTCCCCGGGCTCCTCCACCTGCGCGGTCGAGAGCCCTATTCCCTTCTTGCAACCCCCCTTTAATTTCGGGTATAATAACCACAATTAAATAACCACCAGTTATTAAATAACTGCAGAATAACCATCAGTACCGGAATACTCTCCGGCAAGACAAAGCGGTGTCTGCAAATCAGTTACAAATGGAGGGAGGAGGGCAAAGCCGAGTCCATTAGCTGGGGAGGAGCAGCTTAATGCTTGTGGGTGAAATTGCCGGAGCTCCCGGCCTGGCGGCTCTCGAGGAAGGGGCAGTATAACCTGGAAACTGGGCTCCCCAGGGAGGGAAAGAGGTGGGAAGGGAAAATTGCCGGAGCACTAACTTCAAAGCCTTACACCCCACAGTGCGTGCGCGAGGGGGGAGTAGAGCGGCTGCCTTAGCATCACGGTAACGGCGGGGAGCCGGCCGGGCCTGCGCCTACCCCGATTTGGCGAGAGCAATCGACGGGGGGTGGAGAGGGGTGTTGGTGTTTCCCCCGCTGCAGCTCCCAGACTCGCTGGAGCCACTCCAGGGACCTCTTTACAAACCAGGTGAAGTTATTGGGAGTTGTGTGCTAATCGAGGAAGATCTCGTACTGGCAGGCCATTACATCTAATTGCTGCCCATTATCTTTTTCTTTGATACGCAATTAGATGACAATTAACTTGATAAATCCCAAGGAAGGGGGGAAGAGGGGGAAAGGAATGAAAAAAGGAGACATCTCTCGGTCTAGACATGTTCCTTGTATAGACTTTATTACTTTTCCTTAAAAGTCGTCTCTTAAACTCCTAGGCCTCGATTTAGTGATAACTCCTAACAGCATGCAGTAGGGAGCTAATCCCGGCATCTCTTTTGGTATTGAGGCAGGTTAAGTGCTTTATTTCTTATTTTAGTGCTTAGTTATTCTGTCTGGGCAATTCTGAACAACTGTGGAGGTGTCACAAGTCCTCGGGCAATTTGGCAGTGGTGTGCATGAGAATGCAAGTGCTATTTTGTTTCGAGCTAACTTGTACTTAACTTATCGGAGCATTTTTTCCATTAGTTGCGCAAAGAATTGAATGAGATTTCCCTGATAAAATTTTTAATGCAAAGCGCCTGATTGCTCCCACCGTTGCTGAATGGGAATAGCTGGGCTCTCAGTGTGTGAGCCGGGAGGGAAGAGGGTGCAGCACTGCTGGGTGAGTCAGTAGCATTTGTTATTTATGGGGTGTCAGCCCGCGTTGTTCCCGCGGGCGAAGGAGCGCCTGGGTGATGACATTGTTAGTGCTCACGGGTACTTCAAACAGAGCAGCGCCTATTCTGAAACAATCGATCTCGTTGATGCCTAATTGACTATCTAATAGCACCTATCAGGACATCAAAGCAGACGCTGAATAACCTAGTTAGCATTTCCAAAGGGGAGCAGCGGAGGGAACCAACAAGTCACCGATTGTCCCACAAGCAGCGGCCGGCGGCTCCGGGGGCCCAGCCCGGGCCCTGCCACTGCTTATGGCCTGGGGCTTCCTAAGGCCCCGGCAGGAGCAGAGCACAATGTCTTACCTGTGTTCACCTCATTCCTTTTAGTAAGTCAGCTTGCTTACCTCCAAAGGGCTGCCGCGCAGCCTCAGATCCCCTTCTCCTGCCTATTTGTGCAGCTAAACACCGGGTTTGGGGGGTTTCCTCCTGAGGGGTGGGGTGGCATAGCAGTTGTGCTTACTTCATCTGTCTCCAGTTTTGTGAAGTAGACTCTGAAATAGCTGGGGTTTGGTTTTTTGGGTTTTTTTTTTTTTGTTTTTTTTTTTTTTTTTTGTGTTTTTTTTTTTTTTGGTTTTTTTTTTTTTTTTTTTTTTTTTTTTTTTCCTAAGATCAGGCACTCAATGAAGTCTGAAATTTTCATCTAATGAACAAAAATATGCTTTCTTGCTCTGTTCCATACAGCACTATTTGTTCAGTATTTCTGTTTGAGGAATGTATTTTAAAATAGCATATTACTTGAATAACAACTGCTGAATAATTTTACTTGTTCAGCTGTATCAGGAATACTTGCAACTGAGAGATCCAGTGTAAATTCTGATTTAATCCAAAATTCCACAATAGTTCTCAGGGGAAATCTACACAGCAGCACTTCCAAGGCACATTTATTAAGTCGTGCCTGTCCAAACAGAAGTGAACTCTGACATGGACAGAATGGAAGCTTTCCCAGCTAGCCTTCCTACAGCAAGACTGCCAACTTAAATGCTCTTTGTTAGGGCTGCCCTGTTGCAAACATTAGTTTGCAGCCATCTGACCCAGTCTCCTCTTTATCATAGATGTGAGGCTGTAGCTAAAGGTTGTTGGGAACATATGAGGCAGAAAGCCAGCTACTAAGAGAGAAATATTCTTGGAGAAAGGGTCTGAGAAACGTCCCTACAGGACCTGCCAAAGCAAAGGAATCAGACCTTAGACATCTGTGAAACAAAAAGCAAATCACAATTTGGTTATTTTTTCACCTCCAGAATTATCTTTTATCATTAAAATACCCTTAATGACATGTAACACGGACACACTTGTACATTTGTATACACATACATGTGTATGAAAATTTCATGCTCACCAATTTCACAATAGGCCAATGTACAATTACTTAACTTTGTTTATATGTAACATATTAGGATAGAAAAAATACACTAATAACCTTCTCTAACTTTTGTTAATTCTGACGTTTAATAAAATTTGAGATATTTTGTTATTAATTTATTTAAAGCTAGATTCTGTCCCATGCTTCATACAAGCACAGGGGAAAAGAAGATGACATATACCTGCTTATGTTCATGCTCTGCTCTCCATCAGAAAGAAGCTGATATGTTGTCACCTTGTGTATGGAAAGGAAGCAGCCCAACACTTTCTTTCCTTCCTTAGCACATGCTTTTTCGGTGTAACTCTAGGTGTGCATCAGGGAGTGCACACAGTGGCAGAAACAGTATTGCTTCTAGAGGCAGTGGAAGGAAGATGTTCCAATGACAATATAATAATGCAATGTGAATTCTATGTCTTTTTTCCCCCTCCCTGTTGTGGTTTAAGCTGTAAATCAGCCACGCAGTTTGTTCACTCACTTACCCCTCCTTCTTCCCCCCAACTCCAGAAGGGGGGGGGGGGGGAATGGGGAAAAGAATCAAAAGAACATAACTCCCACGGGTTGAGACAAGAACAGTCCAATAACTAAGATATAACACAAATCACCACTGCCACCATCATTAACAATAATGACCAGGGAAAACACAAGGGAAGAGGATACACATGCTCACCACCCGGCGACCGAGCCGTGAACTACTCTCTTCTGGGTTCTTGCCCCCAGTTTTTTACCTTCTGGATGTGCTATGCTATGGAATACCTCTTTGGTCAATCTGGATCAGATGCCCCGTCTGTGCTCCCTCCTGGCTTACCCTCCTCCCTGGCAGAGCATGAGACTCAGAAAGTCCTTGGCCAGACCAAAATGTACCAAGCAGTAACCAAAACATTGGTGTTATCAACACTGCTCACAAGCTGACAGTCCAAAGAAAAAAAAACACAGCTCCACACCGGCTACCAAGAAGGAGAAAAACGACCGCTACTGCCGAACCCAGGACACTCCCCCAATTCTTCCAGCTGTCTGTTTATAGTCTATCCCAAGAATTACAGGTAATAATACTCAAGTGAATGCCTTCTGGAAACAAAATTGCTTAGGGGCAAAATGGTCCTATCACCTCCTCTATGCTATTTAAAAGATGCATCTGGAGCAGGACAGTAGAGAAACAATTTTTGAGGAAAAAAAGGATACTTTAGAAATGCTTTTTAAAGTTTTCTGATCGGGAAAGGAGTGAATCTGAACAAACTAAATGTCTGCTGGACTGATCTTTTGCTTTTTCCTGTGTTTTATTTTTTGTTTTTGTGAAATTTCTACAAAAGCTGTTTCACTCTTTTTAAGCTCAAATATGTGCTTTCTGTACAAGCCTCAAACTGTTACGCAGTTGTGTAAAGCTATTTTGGATAAGCAGTCTAAATCTGTTTAAATCTCATTTCCCCCATAATGATGTATAATACATGGTTATGACATGGTGTCCACTTTCTCTCAGTTCCATTTCACCAAACAAAGACTTTATTGAGCCTTTTCTTTTTTTTTTTCTTTTTTTTTTTTTTTTTTTTTTTTTTTAGTATGGCAGGGATTTAAACAGACCTTTTTTGTAAAGAAAATTGGACAATGAACGTTTTAAGCTAACTTTTTCACTGAAATGTTTTAAGCAGAAATAATTCAAACCTATTCAAATCAACAGTGGCAAGAAAATCAATGTCTTTTTGTGGCCCTTAACATTATTTTTCACCCTCAGCTTGGCCATGTGTCAAAACAACAGCACTGCAGCTACTTTTCAGATTTTTGTCTTATTGTGTTCTCGAGTACTTACAAGTACATATCTCGTTTTTCCCACTGATCCTTTGTGGTGTTCAATGAGTATGTATACTGCGTGGCATTCAGGCTTTTGTTGGCACCATAGCAACAGTAGTGAGAGACCTAGGCAAATACAGAAAATATTTTGAACTGTAAATATGGCAGCTGGGATCCTCGGTTTTCTTGCAAAATATGAGAATAGGACAAAACCTAGGGGTAGGTTTTCCATTGAGCATACTGGAAATGTGACAGAGTTCGACCGGAATGAAACACTGAAGTGTTTGAATTTCTGGAAAGTAGATAACACATGTTTTACTGCATTCTACTTAATACTCCCGTTTCTTACAACCCTGAAAAAGCTGCTCATTGTCTCCTGTGCACTCAGTGCTTCAAACTAAGGAAACAAAGGAAGATGCAGGAGCTCAAACCCTCAGTTCTTAGTATAAAGCTGATTCCAGCAAGGTTGAACACCATGACTGCAATAATTTATTTTTTACTGTTGCAGATGACTGTCAAGCTGATATGCAACAGGCTACCTTTTTTCACATTCCAATCTGACCAAAATTAAGAGGAAACTCTAAAATTAAGCTCCTATCCTCCATGCTACTATGCTTTACTAAGATGTCAGTGGTTAAGACGAAAATGTTTTTCACAGCAAAACAGAGTTAGGACACCTTTCTTTAGGATTAGGCAACCTGTGCAAGAGATGGTCTTAGCTTACTCTTTGTAGCTCTTGTTGGGAACACCTTCTCTCAGAATGAAGAAAGTCCTTATAATTAGTGGCACACATTTGTTTTTATTATTTCTTTTCACTATTTTCCATATACCTTAGTCTTCAGGGAGACATTTTCTGACTTATGTTACTGAGCCACGCAAGCATGACATATGGAAATTATATGCCCTAATAAGGAATTTCACCGTCATGTTAGATAGGTAGAGATTGAAGAATAGGCTTGAGTTTTGATGCAGAAAGGACAAAAGGATATCTAATATCACCTCAGTGATTACTTGGTATTATAAAGATATAAATGGATGGATTTCCTCTCCTATTTTCTTGTATTAAGAGTAGTTTGCTGGTGGATAAAGACATTCTCTTTTTCTCTTTGTTGCTTTTACTTCCTTAAGACTTTCTTTCCTTATGCTTTGCAGACTCCTGTTAAATGATTTCAAAGGCTATTGGTTTCTGTATCTTAACTGATCTTCGTGTGCAACTTTAACACCTGACCCTCTAGAAAGCTTATTCACTGCTCAGTTACACTGCCATCCAATGATTTCTAATCTGCCTTCTGCCTTCCTGCACAGCCCGTCTCTTGTAAGCCTCTGCCAGTCATCACAGTTTACCCATATTTCCCACTGTTTCTCCCTGATTTCTTCCTGGTGCTGTAACTAGAGGTTTCATTTACTTTATAAAATCCTGAATGAATCAACTTGTTCTGAGGACACCTATTTGGTTGGTCCACTGAACCAAAAAGCATTTTGGGAGGCATTTGGAATTACACAAAGTGTAGAAGCTATGAAATTCCTCTGGAATTTAGGCTTGAGATAGATCCTCAACAGCTCAAGCATTTCAGTGCTACACAGATCTATACTGAAGATGTGTGACTTCAAGTGTTCCAAACACAGACATTTTCTATTGGGTTTTGTACTCAAACACTGAATGTGTCAGCTATGTGTCTAAGAATATTTCAGTTTAGCAGGAGCTCTTAAATGGTCTATATTCTGCAGCTAGATTACTTCCAGATGTGAATTGGTACATCTGGATGTACGCTATTATGCTGTGCCCATGTGAATGTCCTAGCTTGTTTGCTTGTTTCAGTCAGCATTAACATGGGATTCCTGCTCTATATTCCACTGGGACCTGCAGAAGTGTTTAATACTTCCTTATCTAGCCAGCTTTCTTGGTATGTTAGCAGCTTAAACCCAGTTGTCTGGTATTTAACTTTTCTGGTGACTTGGGAAAGGAGTCCTAAGACCCTAAAGAATGATTTTTCAGGAATAGCTGTTAAAGACTACAAAGTTAAGAGCTTGTAGAAGGTTCTGAAAAGGCCACACTGGGTAAAAAGTTTGGCTGGAATGCTAAAAATTATTTCAGGAAAAAGGAAAACAAAAGCAGAATGTTTGGCAAATGACTGAATTTTCCTACAGAGAAAGTGGTTTGGACTAGCCTGAATAAAATGTAGGGTTCCTGTTTTCAAATAGGCAAGTCCTATTGCATACAGTTAGAGTTTCTGAGTATTTCTTGACTGAAATTTGCATTAGGACCACAGCATGAAAACATTCTAAAGAGAAGGGCCAATAAAATATTGTCATAGGAAGAACACAAGGTAAGACAGCTGAACAATTCCGTTGTTCAAAAAGCAAATCACAATCTTCTCTATTTAGACAATTTTTGTTTTCTTCCTTCTTAACTTCCCATCTACAGCTTGCAGGGATAGCAGTAGTGAAACCATTTAATGGCCTGTGTGATGTAATACTCCAAAACCTTTCTGCTTGCTTGTTCATAACCCCCTACCGTAAGTGCAAATCTGTGTGGATGAGGATTCATTTGTCACACTTGGTTAATTTTTTTTATTTTGGACTGCATGGGAAAGGAATCCCATCATTCCACACTGAACTCTTAACTATGTTTCATTTTTTATTTTTAGACTTCACTGTAACTCAGTCTTGCTTTAGTACTGTATGAAAACCTAGGAGCGGTTTTTCAAATGAAATAACACTGTAGGAATATCCTTAGTTTTATATACATAGATTTTTACTATATTTGCACTGCTTGATTGAAACGTTTTTTACTTTCTTTGTTTTTTTTAAATAAAATATATTTTGGCTAGCCTTGAAGCCAAATCGTCCATAGTAAAAAGTATGTAAAAAGGGTAAGCAAAATCTCAGTAGGCTTAGAAAAGTTGCATTGATGGTACTACAGCATGAACAATTTAATTATCAGGTTCCTATACGGAGGTATATTATTTTTGTTTAAAAGGTTTCAAAGGCTGAGAACTATAATTTATTATTTTTTTGGTCTTTGAATCTTGTAACATCTCACTTATGTCTTTGTACCTTGGCCTACCTGTGAAGAGGGCACAGCTTTTGTGCAATCTCAAGTTCAAATAGACTTGGTGGGTCAATGACATCAGGTGCAACAACTTTCAGAAATTTCAGGTTCACAGTAAAAGTTAAAGCTGCTTATACAGTCTATTACCTTGATGTCCTGGTAATGAACGCATTAAAGTTCTTGATCTTCAGGGGTCTCATTACATTTGAAAGCAGGTTGTCTCAGGGATTTAAACTCTTGACTGTCAAGTTTCACTGAGGAGACAAAGCATCCCACTGACAACAAGAGAAATAAAATGGCACAAATATTCTTTTGAAGAGAGACATTCTCAGACTGTATCTTGGAGCTCCTCCCTCTACAGATATGAAAGATGTTCTGAAAGAAATGTAAACATTACCTCTACATGGCAGTCTATCTACACTAATTGTTACTTCTAGGAGCAGTAGCTAGGTGATGATATATGCAAGGGCAGATTGAAGAGAAAAAAAATGCAAGCAGTAGACACTTTCCTACAAAATCCTGTCCAAGAAAAATGAGTAAAGATACAAACTATACCTGGTTTTAGTTTACAGTTGGCTCTCTGTATTTTCTGTAGGGCAATCAGATATGACAGTGGTTAATAATATGAATTAGACTACATCCCCTTTCAAATAATTACATGAAAGTACAAGAGGTACAGGCTATGTACTGAACAAACAACTGTAAAATCTCAGGACAAACTGTAGGCAGCTATAAAACAAACAAAAAAAGGACCTTTTAAATCCAGTTAGGTTTCCAAAAGCACTTCTGCTTTATAAGAAATTATGAACTACAGCTCCAGGACCATATCAACAAATATAAATTATGTACATAAACCATTATTTTTTATCAAGGACCAGCTATAAAATTTGTGCCTTTGGCTTTTTTCTTTACCCTTTGAACTGCGTGGAACATTGTTACTGGCTCATCCAGTTACCTTGAGATGTTATTTGTACTCATCAGATTTCCATGCAATTATCTTTTCAGACCAGATAGAGAAATAAATCATCTCTATTTTGCTTAAGGTGTTGACATTTATTGATTTAATGGTCTTGTGAAGCCTTTCAGGGAAGCAGTTTCAAAATACAAAATCAAATGACCGGAAATTAAGAGATAGCATTGTAACAAATTCAGATAAGTTATCATTATGAGGTTTTCAGGGAAATAATGCAATAAGATAGACTTTCTGAAAATCTACAGCATCTTTCCTGCTAAAATCTTCCTATTGTTTGCTTTCTGCTTTATAATGTGATTTACTTTTTTAAAAAAAAAAATAAAATTAGTTATTCCACTCTTGCTTACAGTTTCCTTCTTGATGAACACTGCTAAAATTATAAAATAACTATTCACAAACATAATAAACTTAGTGTAAGTGTGTATTGTTTGTTTCCACCTCACCATGCAAACTTCATCTGAGTTAGTAGCAATAAGAGGTTAAAAACTGCAGATAACCTAGAATGGGAAGGAAAGAAAAGATGAATCTTAAACATAAAGCATTGCCTTTGTTTCAGAATGTTTTTGTCTTACTTCTGGCAAAGAGAGTGTCCTTAAGCAAATCAATTGTTCTGTATTCACCTTTTTCCACACATAGAATGGGGTTTTCTTATAAAACAAAACACTCAATTAGTGTTGTGAAAAAGTAAACTGTAATTGATGCAGATCATTATTCTAATGGAAACTCCTCTTACATATATAGACATGCACATAAATATATGTAGAAGACATTTAAAAAAGGTTTTAAATTATCTTTTCCACTTTCCACAAGTGTATGAGTTCTTCAGCTATTAGATTTGCACAGATACAAGTCCCACAGAAAAAGTTTGTTGTAAGCTGTGTTAAAAGCTGTAGCTACAAGTGATCAGGCTAGATGAACTTCCCTGAAGGTTTTGGATCACTAAAAATTGCTAACAACCTTTTTTAACTATTGTAGCATTCCAGAAGCATAATGACAGATTCCTACAAGTAATTTAGCTATTTATTACTCTTTGTAGCTTACCTAGTACTTATTTATTTGCTATCAAGCTTCTATCAACAGCTCTTTTTGCCAAAGATTTTTTTTTTTATTGTTTTGTTTCTCTTTGCCTTTACATAAACCTGTGCAAGTTTTACTTTTAGGGAAATCAGTGATCCAAGTGTGTGGCCTCTTGTCTAGTCATAAATTACCTGTGCTGGGTCTACATTTCAAAATCGACATTTTTGTTTGTTTGTTTTTGTTAAAATGATTCTATAGTTACATTGCAAATAAAAGACAGGTTAGGGACAACGTGGGCCCTCTCCAGAAGCTATTGGGAGAACTGGATACCCTGGATTTGGAAATGACTGAGGTTCTTAATGACTTCTTTGCCTCAGTCTTTACCTGCAAATGCCTGATCACACTACCAAGTCTCTGAAGGCAGATGCAGAGACAGTGAGAATGAAGACCCTGGGCCCACTGTAGGAGAGGATCTGGTTTGAGATCATCTTAAGAACCTCAATATATATAAGTCCATGGGACCTGATGAAATCCATTTGCAGGTCCTGAAGGAGCTGGCAAATGAAGTTGCTAAGCCACTGTCCATCACCTTTGAAAACTCACGTCAGCCAGCTGAAGTTCCCGACAACTGGATAAAGGAAAATATAACCCCCATTTTCAAGAAGGGGAAAATGGATGACCCAGGGAACTACAGAGCAGTCAGCCTCACCTCTGTAACTGGCAAAATCTTGGAACGCATTCTCCTGGAAAGTATGCTGAGGCACATGAAAAACAACAAGACGGTTGGTGACAGCCAGAATGGCTTCACTAAGGGGAAATCCCGCCTGACCAATCTGGTGGTCTTCTATAATGGGGCTACAGAACTGATAGACAGGGGTAGAGCAGTGGATGTCATCTACCTGGACTTGTAGATGACACTACCTCACAAGATATCCTTGTCTCAGAATTGGAGAGATATCAATTTGATAGGTGGATCACTCAGTGGATAAAGAGCTGCCAGGATGAGTGAATACAAAGAGTTTCGCTCAACTGCTCAATGTCCAGCTGGAGGCCAGTAACGAGTGGTGTCCCTCAGGGACTGGTGTTGGGACCGATCTTGTTCAGCATCTTTGTTGGTGACATGGACAGTGGGATTGAGTGCGTGCTTAGCAAGTTTGCTGATGACACTGAAATGGGTGGTTCTGTCAATACGCTGGAGGGAAGGCATGCCATCCAGAAGGACCTTGACATGCTCGTGAGGTGGGCTGATGCCAACCTGATGAAGTTTAACCATGACAAATGCAGTGTCCTATACTTGGGTCAGAACAATCCCAGGCACAGCTCCAGGTTGGGCAGAGAAGAGATTCAGAGCAGCCCTGAGGAGAAGGACTTGGGGGTGATAGTCAATGAAAAAATGATCATGAGCCTGCAGTGTGCGCTTGCAGCCCAGAAAGCCAACCGTATCCTGGGCTGCCTCAAAAGGAGCGTGACCAGCAGGTCGAGGGAGGTGATCCTGCCCCTGTACTCTGCTCTCATGAGACCTCACTTGGAGTACTGTATGCAGTTCTGGTGTCCTCAACATAAAAAGGGCATGGAACTGTTGGAACAACTCCAGAGGAGGGCCACAAGGGTGATCATGGGACTGGAGCACCTCCTGTATGAAGTTATGCTGAGAAAGTTGTGGCTGTTCAGCCTGGAGAAGAGAAGGCTGCATGGAGACCTCATAGCAGCCTTCCAATCTGAAGGGAGCCTATAGGAATGCTGGGGAGGAACTCTTCATTAAGGACTGTAGTGATAGGACAAGGGGTAACACGTTTAAACTTAAAGAGGGGAAGTTTAGGTTAGATGTAAGGAAGAAGTTCTTTACTGTGAGGGTGGTGAGGCACTGGAATGGGTTGTCCAGAGAAGTTCTGAATGCTCTATTGCTGGGGGTGTTCAAGGCCAGGTTGGACAGAGCCTTGAGTGGCATGGTTTATTGGGAGGTGCCTCTGCCCATGGCAGGGGGGTTGGAAGTAGATGAACTTAAGGTCCTTTCCAACCCTAACTATTCTATGATTCTATGTTCAATGTGCCATGTGAATTAACTATCTAGGGGGAAAACTTTTAAAACTAATTTTAAAAGGCCTCCTGGGCTCATATGTTTTCATGTCTTAACTCCAATGCAAATATTCGCTTATTCTGAGATCAGAACCTTGATTGTCTCATTTAGCTTCAGATTTTGTTGCTCAGAAGGGGTGGGACTCTGTGAGTTTTGAAACCACTGACTGGCTACAGTACTTATCTGACAACCAAATGTGAACTCTAAATTTGATAGCATATCTGCATTTTCAAAGCAACAGCTCTTCCTTTACCTGCACTTAACTAGGAGCTCAAACAGCCTGAAGGTGTTTCTGTCCTCCCTACCTGTGCGAGTTTACCATGTAGGGGAGTGGAGGAGTTCCTTTTATCCTTTTCTTTTTTCTCTGAACATTAACAAGGGTTTTAATTTTAATGTGGAGCTTGTGCTTCAATCACCTCAGCCTTTTATTTACATAGAAATACATCAAACAGAAGAAAGGGTGAATACTATTATTTCTTTTCATACTAGAAATAGGGAGAATATATTTGTAACTAGAAAACTGAAACCAAACTGTGTACCAAAAACATTTAAAGGCATTAAAAACTGAACAGCCTTCTTCCCACTTAGCACTATCCATACATAGAACAGGAAGCAAACAGAACAATGATCAGGCTTGTTTTATTTTGAGAGCAACAAAACGCATTAAGAGGCAAAAGCAAGCAAATCAAAGTCAGGGACAAGATACCTGGAAAGGGAAAAAAACAAAGCCTGGCTAAATGTATGTTCAATAGTCAACAGTTACATTTATTTATTTATTGAGATGAGTACCACCAGGGTGGAGGTATAGTTGTTATTTACAGAATGTTTTCTGTTGGATCTGCTGTCCTTGATAGCAACTATTGTTCCAGACTGAAGGAATTGATAAATAAAAAAACCCAATTTATTGGAAAAGATTTGAGTAAGCAGCCAAGGATGGCATTTCAATAACTTCTTAAAGGCTTAGAAACTGTATTCCTATGTCTGATGTGCTCTGCTACTTATTTTTTATTCACTTTTTTACCCTCCTTTCTGCCCATGGAAGGTTGTATTTTTCTATAGTTACCACAAGCAAATCTTTCTTTGGCAGCACATGTAGCAATTAATTGCATTTCCTTCATTGCAATAGTGGGTGGCTTTTGCGTATCCTTTTTATATATAGCCTTTAATTTTCTGTATTACAGGCAGGACTAAGTAGTTTGCTGTAGTAACGAAGATTAGCTACATATGTTACCTAGCTGGAGTTCTCATGCTGTCTGGGATCTTTTCGAGGCCTATGCACCCCTTTTTTAGGGGTCGGCATAGCTACTATTAACAGTGAAAGAAATGCCATCTACCTGTGGGAAAAATTGTGTTTAAAGTGCGCTAGTTAGAAAGAAAGACTTGCTTGACTATCCTAAATTTGATAGCTTAAACACTGAATGAGTCATTCTGCTCATTACAACTGGGACCGTCAGTAAAAATGGTAATGTAGAAAATGCAGTCCTTTAGGCAAGAACAGAGAGGGTGAAGCAAACTGCCAGGCTGCTGGGGTTTAGGGCAGATTTGGCTATTAAGTCTTTGGTATGACTCTAAGCCATACTGTTCTATTTAAAACAGGAAAGAAATATTCAAGACTGCTGAGCTTAGGCTTTGAAAAATATAAGTACTGGTTATACATAGAGTCATATCATGTATGATAAGAAACTAGAGAATTCAGTATGTGGGCATGACCTGTGGTTTTAAGCATTGTATTTGCTGTGAATACCGATTAGAAATCCCTTGCCTAAAGCCTGAGGGTGCTGTGCTTTCTCCATAGCACCACAATATGCCAGGAAACTTACTTTATTAAGGCTTGTAATGTAAAATGGTATCCCCACACACTTCTCACTAGCAGGTCTCAAAAAGCTTTGGCATATCTTAGAAAACTGAGCTATGGTACAGGCTATTGCAAGAGCAGCTGGACACCCTAGTGACCACAAAAGAATGTGATGCCTATTAGATTACTCATTTTTCTTACATATGAGTAAGATTAAAAAAGAAGGCTACCTGAAACTAGATAACACAGCGAGTTTAGCAAGATGACTGAACTACCAGATCTTTTAGTAAGACTGTACTTTCCCATGAGAATTTTTCCCAGTTGCCTTTGTATCTGAGTTGGCTTTGGATATCTAACAAACCCTCCTAAATCCTTGCAGGTATATCTTCTTTGTACCTATTGCTAAAGGTGACTGCTAAAGCCACCTCAGCAGTTATGGCTGACCAGGTCATCCTGTAGATCTCTGCAAAATTCTTTCCATGTTCTCACTTTCAGATTCCCTGTAATTTTACGTGTTTGAATGATTGGACATGCTCCAGCAATGTGGTTATTACATTCTTTCCACTCACCCTGTCTTGAAATTTATTTAAGCAACATTTCCATAGCATTTCTCTACTCTAAGGCAGGAATAGGAGAAAAGAGTCAGAAGACACAGAGGTGATAATCAATATTGTCAGATATATGAAATGCAGATTTCTCTCAGTGGTGAATATGGGTGATATTTTTTTGGCAGTGTGTAAGAATTGACCATGATATTACAGGTGGTGAATTTAAATACACAGCACTGAACTATGTTCTCTGTCTCTGTACACACACACGTGCATTATAGATTTGTCTGGGAGATTCTCCCACTATGCTTATTCCCATGTAAGTCAGTAGCAACGGGAAACAACTTTAAAGGTTAATATTCCTTTAAGGAAGAATGAAATTTATAAGATTTGGCCTCATTTAAATGCTACTTAAATACAAAAAGCAATATCCTATAGCAATGAGACTCTGTGCCAACTGAGGATTGGGTCCAAAGACTACAGTCATCTAATCTGCAGTACTCGAGGCTACATCTTAATAAGACCATCTGGAAACTGAAGCTGTTTCAGAATAGGGATATCCACATTTGCAGAGCAGTTTTATGCTAATTGTAATCAGTCAGTGTGTGTTCTATTCTAGTAGCCTGTTAGTTTCTAGTTGGAGGCTGGTTTTAACCTATAAAACTCTGGGACTAGGTTGTCTGCTGCTGGTGTAATATATCTAGAATTAACCTGAGGGTTTTGTCCCTAAGTGATCTGGGACTTTGTTACCTCAGAGAGTTATACAAAGCCTATCTTAATTTTACCAGCATATGAGAAAGAAGCAAAATGAAGGATTTAGCATGAACAGAAGTTATTATTGCTTTCATCATCAGGTCTGATAACTGTCAACTTTATTTTATGTGGATTTTGCTTCTGATAGTGTGTCAGAAAATCCTCATAAAAGTACTAGGGGAGTAAACAGTGCCTTCACAAGAATTGAAACATGTATGTAAACTATTTTCAAGTCAATGTATTCTTTCTAAAACAGGACAATTAAAAAACAATGCAGGTACAATTTCTAGCCATTTAACTCAAGATTCTTGAGTCACTTGAAGATGGATTTTCACAGAAACTCAATCACTGCATGGATGTCTCCCTTTATTACTTGTGGAAAACTGCAAAACTGAATCACTGTCGTGGTTTAAGCCATAAATCAGCCACGCAGTTTGTTCACTCACTTCCCCCTTTTTCTTCCCTCTGCTCCT
>JANRGW010045368.1:0-12348 GCA_024733675.1 Psilopsiagon aymara | reverse complement strand
AGGCCACAAGTCAAAAACACAGTGCTGCACCAACTACTAAGAAGGAGAAAAATGACTGCTACTGCTGAACCCATGATGGCTGGGATGTGCCAAGGGCCTGGTGGCCTCAGCAGGATGTCCTGTAGCCTCAGAGGAGTTTCCTCAGTGATGGAGAAACCATCCTTCAATACAGGTCATGACAGCCTTTCCCTTAGAAATTCAGAGAGAGATTTTGTCTCTCTGTGCATCCATACCGAGTGTTGAAGGTGCTTGTTCCAGAGTTCCCTGATGCTCCCCACGACTCCTCCTGCTGCATGCCTTCCCAGGGCTTTTCCTTCTTTGATCTCTCCCTTCTGTTTGACTTTCTCAGGCCTTACTCAAAGTGCTGGGTTTGAATTCAAGACTTCCTCAACGTGCGTGGTTTGGAGTAGGCTCTGGCAGCCAATGGAAGATGTACAGGGGGCACGCCTGTTGGTGTGACCTACGAAGCATTAGGGTCACTCATGGGGCTGCTGGAGTTCTTTTGGAGAGGTGCACGAGCACTGCCCAAGCTCTTCTTGTAGGGGTGACGTTTTGAGCTAGAGTGTGGACAGAGGCTCCCATGTCTGCAGGAGGCAGGCTGAGTGGGGTCTGCCCTGTTCCCGTAGGAAGGGGTATGTGATGGCTTTGCTGCAAGCAGTCCCTGTAGCCAGGTGGTGAGGGTGACTTGCCTTATGTCACCTCAGGGAACAGTTCAGAGTCTGTCACTGTAACCAGATTGCTTTTTTATTTTTTCCCTTCCAAAATGCTTACCTGTTGGAGGACAGACCTAAATACCTGTTTACCTTAATGAGCCACTGAACATCTCAAACCTCTCCCCAGAGGAGGAGATAATGCGCTTCCCTGAGCAGCAGCTTTGAATGCCAGCAGTCTGGAGGATGGCATCCTTATAAGTGCTTGTCTGGAAGTGTTAAATTCAGGCTCTGGGTTACAGTGATCTTGGTTAACTCAGCTGTGAGAACTTGCTACGAAGCCTGCAGTGAAAGACCTGGTTGTAACTCCAGGGAAGGACTCCCGTGATGTTTTCTGTAACTCTTACTTCTGCTCAGGACCTCACAGCTATGTTGAAGTTGGCACAGGCAGCTCTGCAGAGGCCCTGGGTAGCATCTACCGTCTTTCATCTGGTTATTAAGAGTGTTCAGTATAGGTAGCTCAGCTCCTGTCCATATGGCAAGAGGCTGCAAGCCAGGGCTGGATAGAGATTAGACCTTGGGGTTTCAGACAGTTCCTGCTCTGTTCTCATGTGCAGAAGGAGGTGCGTATCCTGCTGGGATCAAGGGGCCAGCTCCAGCTACAACACGATGCTCACTGCTCCACCTCACTGTGGGAAAATGGGGTTTGTGACCTTTGGTTGGGGTAAAGCCAGGAGAGCAAGGACTTAGGGGATCTCGGTGTGCTCACTTCGTCTGCTTCAGTGCTTCAGCAGGGAGATGGGGTAGAAGTATTCCCATCCACTGCTGGTAGAGTTTTTAAAGTCCCAAAGTTTAATTTGGGTTCCTTTTTGAAGGTGGCACAAGCACGATCTCATACTGCTGTCACAAGGTCATTGCAATCTAGTGCTTTTTGAGAGGGGCATCTCATGATGGCGTGACTGCCTGCTACGGCCATTGGCTGTAATGTCCCTGTGCTTGGAACTCTTCATCCAAGGGCGGGAAATAAAGTTTTGGAGACAAACCTCACACTTTGTCTTTTTCTGGGTAAGTGCAGAAATGCTGATTTTTCCAGAATCCTTGTGAGCAGATTCCCAACACTGCGGTGGGCTTGTAACTTCATAAAGCTGAGATTGCATAGGAAACGGAGGTTAGCCTGGGTAGGGTCCAGGCAGGAAGGTCTCAATATAGGGTCTTGTGGTGTGAAATACAGGCCATTCTTGCTCTTTTTGGGCTGGTGGAACTCTGTCTGTCCTAGTGACTCTTTCAGTGCAAAGGTGTGAGGTGAGAAGCAACTTGAAAAGGCTGTGTGGCATGTGAGGAAGCAAGTTAGCTCTTAATCATATCATATTAGCCTCCTTTGCAGTAGATACATCTGCTGTAAAATGCTTAGTGCTGAGAGCCTGATTGGGCAGCCCATGCTAAGTGTTCAAACTCCTGCTGCCTTTTTTCTTCAAACAATATCTTCTGGCTTCCAGATTTCTGATAAATTGATAAGAGGAATTGCGTGAGTCAATAGAGTTGTAGACACTTTGCCAATATAACCCTAGCGCTATTGATCTGCCAGTAAATTAAAGTCTTACTTAGTGGCTGCCGATATTTCTAATCTCCTGCCTCACCAATTACAACCTCCCAGCTACCTGGGAAAGACAGTACACGAGAGACAAGGCTCAGGGGTTTTCAGAGCAAGCTGGGCTACAGTGTGCAGCCAGAGCCTGTGCAGGGCAGAGGGGGCTCCGCAAACAGCTTCTGGGGCAGCAGTGAGGCAGTTTGTGTTTGGGAACACTGCAGAAGCATCTCAAACAGGTCAGGGTTTATCTTGATGCAGTTCCCAGGGTGTTACCTTGGCTGCTGAAGGACAGAGACAATTTGTAAGGGCAGCGAGCCCTTGTCCCTGTGCTACATCCAGCCCTGTCTGGGACACTGATCGCCCATCGTGGCATAGGGCTGCCAATATCATTGGAATTGCGTCTGGAGACTGAGACTCGTGGGTCCCTGTGGCAGAGGTAGATGGGAGGGATGTTTGCTGGAGGAGGAGGGATACAGAGAACCTGCTGTCTGTCCTGCAGCTCCTTCCCTGGGCTGTGCCCCTGTTTTGAGGCTGGGGACAGAGCGGGGTGTTCAGCTGTCTGAGGACTGATGGATCAATGATCAGAGGGCTCCTGTTGGGCTTCTGCTCCTGGTGAGGTTTCAGCAGATCCTTGCCTGATAAGCCCCTTTCAAGTCTCATTTACGTTTGAAAGTCTGTAGTTAGCTTTGGGAAGAAATCTCCTGATAAATGCTCTGTTCTTTCTAATACCCCAGAGCGAAAATCAATGGGAGGGATAATTCCTTCCCTTGTCCTACACTGACTTCTGTGTGTTTCTACCTCCAGCAGCACCTTTTAAATAAAGAAAAGAAGCAGCCCTCCCCTTCCTCCTCCGCCCCTTGGAGCACAGCCTGGGCTCCTGGTAGATCACCTGAGCTGACAGAGCAGAATGGTTATCGCAGGGTCTCTATCAGCCCTTGGCATTGATTTGGGCTTTTACTGGGGTTGGAATGGCTGTGAGCACAGTGTGTTGCTGGGTTTGCAGGGCTTGGAGTAGAGATGTTCCTGCTAATTATGTGCAGAGTAGCCTGGTAGCTGGAGCAGAGGACCCAGGTCTTGAAGTTGGTGGTAGAGCAGTACCATGGTGAAGGGGTTTATAAAACCTTTCAATATTCTTCTTTCCATAGGTCCAGTGGAGTGAAGGTACTCAGTGTTACTAAACTGCTATGCAGGTGGAAGAGGTGCCCACAGTATTAGAACATTTTTATCCTAAGCTTGTAGAGAGTGCTTTGGGCAGTGACTTCTCTTGGGCATCTGGCAGCATGTGTCCAAGGCAGATCTGTTTCAGAAATACCTTGGTGAGAATTAGTAGCTGAGCCTGGTGCAAGACATCTCCTTCAGGCTGCCTTGGAACACGCTTGTATCTAAAAGATGGAGCCTGTAGAAATTAAGTTATTTATCTGGCCTCCTCTGTGCTAGCTGTATTGAATTGTGTTTTCCCTGATGTGAAGTTACCATATAGGATGCACATTAAAAGTTGTAACTATTCCAAGTGCTTCTGTTTTGGCTGGGTTTTGCTGAGTCTTATGCTCCATCCACAATGGAGTGGAGATGCTGAGCTGCAGCGGGATATATTTACACCAGAAGGTTTTTCATGGAGGAAACATCTGAGCAGTCAAACTGTCTGAATGGTTGCTTTAAACTTATGGTATCTCAATGTACAGTGCTGGGTGCGGTGGTGAAGGTAAAGAGGAGCAGCCTCTTCGGCACCAGGTTGTCTCCCTGGTTAGGAGAGATGCAGCATTACTGAAATAGGTAGCAATAGGAAAGCTGAAGAAAATCTTTGGTGTTGGCCAGATCCTCAAAAACGATGGTGTTAAAAAGGCTGAAGCTGACTCAGTCCTTTATGCATTGAGATATTTGAATTGTGTTCACACCTGATGACGCCGATGCCTACGGCAAAGGCAGGTTGGAACAAGGTTTCTCTACTGTTTCTAAATAAGTTTTCAGGGTTTGCTTGGTTGCCTTTTTTTTTTTTTTTCTCTGGAAATGCAAACTTTTTTCAGGAGCTTGGGACTGTTCTGTTAGCTCCGTAGTGGATGGCCTGAAGCAGCGAAGTGGTTCTCTGGAAGTGGTGCACCACTGACTCCTGTTGCAGTCAGTACAGGAAAGGGTATTTCAGCACCCCAACTGCTGAAGTAATTGCTTTAAGGTAGGTAATCGCTTCATGTAAATGGAGGTAGCACATGCTAGGCCTGCTTCAGCAGTGCTAATCTCTGGTCTCCAGGATGTAGGGTGGTGCAGCCAGAAGGTGCCAGTGCCCGGGGAAGATCCTGTGGGATGTCCAGGCTGGGTCCAGCCCTTGGGTTATGATCCTGCAGATCTGTGCCTGAGTCAGTAGACTCAGTGTGGTGCAGCTTCAAAAGCATGTCCCTGACCTGGGTGGAAGCATCTCCCCAGCCTCCTGCTGCTTCCCAGGGACCCAATTCCATGTGCTCCTTCATCACCATGTCTCGTGTCCCATGGTCCAGGGTTGGACTAAAGGGCTTGTGGAGCTTTGTGGATGGCAGGTTAATTCCTTGCTCCCTTTAGCTGCAGATAATGGACCAGGGTTTCAGCTTGGTTTTCCACACGTTTCTGTTAGCTGTGGCTAGAGCTGCTGTCTGCAGCAGAGCAGGGAGTCACCTGGCGTGACTTCCATCATAAATACTGCAATGGCACTTGGCAGGGAGAGATGGTACAAGGATGAAAATCATTAATTTGCAGCATCTCTGTGTCTGTCCAGGTTTGCTTAGGATTGGGATCAGCTGAAGCTGGTGGGTCAGTAGTGATTTTCTCCAGCTGTCAAGAGTGCAACTCGGCCACCAGCCCCTTCTTTGTGTCCTGCAATACTTAAGAGTTCTGTACTGAGCTAAAGTATTCACAAGTTGCAGTCCAAAACCTCTAATTCAAATGTCTCTTGACTTGCAGGAAATCTAAGTTTGGGATTTTTATGTTCTCTGCCAAGGTTGGTAATTCAGACAGTGTTCCCAATTTATTTCCACAAATTGGAGGAAGCTGTAATTTACTATTTTAAGAAACACATGGTTAAAAAGACCTTTAATTAAAAAAAGAAAAAAAAAAAAGTTCAGTGTATGTCTGAAACTGTAAGAATCACTAAACTGAATCAGAACAGTAACTTGTACTAATTTGACCTGTGCAAAGTGGACATTTCTTTCTAATTTTCTTCTTCTCTGACCTGTCTGCATAGCAGTGTATTTCTAGAGTGATGGAGCACAGGTCTAGAAGGAGACTCTTGGTGTACCAAGGAGGTGGTTTTGCTGGGACCATGCCTGGCTGTCCTGCGATCTTGCTGTAGGCAGCCTGTGCCAGTGCCTCATACCTCATGCTTAAGAGAGAAAACTACACTCCTAAACTAAAACTTGCCCTGTATTGATACAAGAATGTATTTTTTTAGATTGGTGGATAATGAGTAAAATATGTCACAGCTGTTTTATTACCTATACGTTCATAAATGTGCTGCTCTGTCTCTTCTTTTTCCAGTGCTAAGACCAGTTATCTGTTGAAAAAGAAAGGCTCACATTCCTTCAAAACAATTTTTGAGATGTTTTACTCTGCCTCTTCAGTACCTCCATATGGTTTTGAGCCTGTGTCATCTCTTGGCTTTGAGATGGCCAGCAGCACCAAGTTTCCCAACACGAGTGAGAGCTGCCTTGCTGTGTAAGCAAGTGTCATTTTGTGGCAGTACAAAGCAGGAGCACGTGATCTCCTTCTTTCTACCATTTGCTGCTTTTAAATACCTCTATCTTGGCCTTTTCTCTGCCTCATACTCTCATTTCTTGTAACTTCAGGGTGTTGCTCTCTTGTTAGTAAAGCTCTTTCCAGCTTTCCTGTGCTTTGCTGTGGTGTACGATGCTCCTCCAGGCTGGGCTGGGGGCCATGGCTGGTTCTGGGGTGCGGTGCAAGCTCAAATTGAGTTACAGATTCTGCTACCTGGCTGTTCAGCTGTTTCCCAACATCACTAGTGTATTTGAAACAAACCCCACTAGATTTGGTATATGTAGTCAACAGCAAATGCTGGCCCGTAGGAATAAATGATTAATTTACAGTTCTTGGATTACTTATGTGACTTCATTTTTTACCTCAAATATTAAGAAAGAAGTTGATGCTAAAAGTAAAGTGTTGCTTTTGCAAAATAAATGCTAAATAATAGTATTTATTGTAAAAATAAATACTCCCATAGGAACAGTAACTTCAGCGGGCACATGCTCACTTCAGGTTCAGCCTGAAGACCCACTGCCATACAGGAAGCTGTAAGACCATGCTGGATCACATCTGCCCTGTTTGACCCCTGTTTTCAGGGGTGTTCCAGTATGGATGTATAACACTGCCCTGAAGTGCAGGTTCCCCCTGTGGGAGGCCATGGCTGGGAGGGGATGCACACATGGCTCACCCCTCAGGTCTTCTTTGCTGGCACAGGCTGTAAAATACTGTCCCTGGTGGCCTGGCGGAGGTGTGATGTGAGCTATAAAGAGTGCAAGATGCCCAGCAGTGTATTAAACACTAGTTGAGTACAGGAGGGCAGCATATCACAGGAGAGAGATAAGCAAAGTTCTCTGATTGTGGATCAATAAAGGTTAGTGACATCATATCTCAAAGTGAGAGAACCTGCTTTCTGCAGAGCCATTTATCAGATTGCAGTCTGAGGCAGTGTTAACCTCTTCCTAACCACATACCTGTTCCTCATCTGACTCCAGACCAAACAGCATTTCCTGCCTGCCACAGAAGGCTGCCTGACCTTGCCTTCATCACCCTGGCAATTTAACATGAGTGTGGCTGTGCTGGAGGGGTTCTCTTCCAAAAGCTTCTGCTCAGGTCTTTGCTGCATTGTACCGTGTCCAACTGGAAAGTGGGTCCTGGGATGCACTATCACTGGAATTGCTTCACATCTCGGTGTTCATCTGCCTTTCTCCTCTTGCTACACATTGGTGCTAGGACACCACAGAAGTCATTTTGATTAAAGGTCTGGTATTGTGCCAGGCATATCAGGATGTGGTTGCAAAAAAAAAGGCATCTTTAGATTAGCTTGTTTTTCACACCAGCAATGGCAGTGAAATCACTGTGGCATGGTCTTCAGGAAAAGTTGTCTGGGGCATCAGGAGCCCTGGGTGGCTGCTCTGTGGCTGGCCCTGCTCACCAGGTCTGTGCTCCTGGGTTTGCTGGTATTGTTCACAAAACAGATTATAGCTAAATAGAATGTATCAGCCCATTCTGCAGACCCATTTCTTTGCTTCATGCTATGAGGCACCAGCTTTCCACATGAATGCAACTTCTGAATGTGGAGAACGTGGAGCCGCGTGTCTGCACCAGCTGCATTCCGAGCAGGGAGTTGTGGGTGAATCCTGCGTGCTGGTGTGAGCAGCTCTGTGGGATCCCTGGAAACCTGCCCCAGAGCACATGAGGGGATCCTCCAGAGCCCTTTTGTGTTCCTTTTCACTTTCTGATCTTGCCTTCACAGTGTTGGTAACACTAGACACCTGCAAGTGAGCAAACTGTCATTCTTGCTACTTAATGCAGTGTGCTCTGCATTGATAAACTAATTAGTACATTGGTAATGATTTGAGCAAGAAGTAAAAGCATGAATGTTCAAGTATTTTGTGTTTTTTGATGTATTTTAAGTGTTTTAAAGTCTGCTGTTTTTAAAATAACCTTGGTCTGTTCACCTTTGACTCTTCCAAACATTCAAGTGATGTGGATGGCTTTTCTTCCCCCAGGGGGTTGGAAGGGATGTGAAGGCTCTTGACCCTGGTGAAGGCATTGTGACTTCCCACCTACTCTGTTTGCACCAGAGTGTCCTGAAAAGCTTCCTGGTGAACCTCCAGGGCCCCATGTGACGTTTACAGCTGTTTTAGGGAAAATCCATATTTTCTGATGCTATTCCTTAGGACTTCTGCCTTGCAACCAGCCTCTGCTTGTGTCTAATGACCAGTTGCTGTTATGGCTTGTATTCCTAGAAAACGAGCCTAACCTTTTTGAAAACAGCCTGTGTGATGTGGTGCCACAGGCTGGAGGCTGTGATGCAAACTTGGGTCCAGATACTGCAGGTAAAGCACTACCTTGTTTGAGATACTGTGGTACTTTCAGCCCTACATTTTCAATGGCACTTAAGTTGGAGCACAATCACAACATTCCAAATAGGGCTGTTTGTCCACTTTTTACTGTGTTTTGAGGTTTATGTGAGACAGTGCTGTAATAGGACAAAATGAAATATTCCTGTGTATTTGTGACTTTTATTATACTATCCAAACCAAATTAAGAACCTAATTTTCCGTGAGAGTCCTTCATGCAGTTGTTGCAGTAGAGGTCAGTGTTCACATCATGCATTCAAGAGCACACACTTGCACAGTGGTGGAAGCTGCTAAAGTGAGTTCCGACAGTATCTGAAGGGGGCCTATAGGGGTGGTGGGAATGGACTCTTCATTAGGGACTGTAGTGATAGGACGAGGGGTAATGAGTTCAAACTTAAACAGGGGACGTTTAGATTGGATATAAGGAAGAAATGCTTTACTGTAAGGGTGGTGAGGCACTGGAATGGGTTACCCAGGGAAGCTGTGAATGCTCCATCACTGGTGGTGGTCAGGGCTGGGTTGGACAGAGCCTTGGGTGGCATGGCTTACTGTGAGGTGTCCTGCCCATGACAGGAGGTTGGAACTGGATGATCTTAAGGTCCTTTCCAACTCTAACTATTCTATGATTCTGTGCTATGGTGGGGGCTGCCAGAGAGCTCTGAAGCTGCCTCCAGTGCCAGCATCCCAAGTGCCTGGGGACTTCCAACTCTGCGTCTGTTGGTGGGTGCCCTTGCCAGCAGAGCAGCATTAATCATCCACGACAGCATCTGTGCCCTGTGGTACAGGAGTAGGATATAGGTATTTCTGCTGTGCAGAAGCAGGTCTCTTGTTCTCCATGAATGGAGAGACTTCTGCCTGGAGGAATCTGTGGTCTTAGAGATAAGATAGCAAAGAAGGATGACAAATGGAGGGTGGGGGCAAGAGGAAAGTTAATTCACTGTATGAACTTCTGTTGTCTAGCAAGGGAATGCCAATTTTTTTCAGAACCTGCAGAGACTTGAGTTGTAAAGACTTTCTGGTTGCCTCTGATCCTTTTTCCATTGGTGACTTCTCTTTGCTAGAAGAGCCTCTTTCCTGTACCCTTCAGGCTGTGCTGAGGGGAGTGGCCAGGGGCCCTATCCTGGCAGGCTGGGGGGGGCTGCCATGTGAGCCCATGCTAATGGGCTGGTGTCCAAGTGGAAAGTGTATTTTCAATGAGGAAGTGCTGAGATATTAGTGGAGCCTGGATTACCCTGTGATTGTACTGTCAATACTGCTGTATTGAGTCAGAGAGAGCCTGCACAACACAGGGAAACACTTAGCTCACTACTGCTGCTTATTGAGAAGCCAATAGCAATTTACTTGCTGACACTTGACATCAAATCCATTCCCAGAGGTACAGCTCCTGCAGAACCACTGTTGGGCTCTCCTTCACACCTGCGCCTTCCCTTGGCCTTGGGGCTGCCCCTGTGATTATCCCAGTGCTCCTCCAAAGGCACCTGCTCGCAGGAGGGGACAGAGGGACCAGTGCCTGCCGCAGAGTGAGGCCTTGGGACTGGCAGGTAGGGACCAGCCTCCATGGACAAGTGGAAAACTTCCACTTTGGAGAGCTGGTCTCAAGGGGGATTAACTTCTATGCAGCTACATTTCCCTTTCTTGCATGGATTCAATGAAAAAAATAGATTGTGGGTGCTCTGGTCCTTCCATGGCACATCCTGAAATCTTAAAGTGCCTGGGGCCCCTGGGCCAGGGCAGCTTAAATCCTCCTGTCCTTCTGTTTTCCTGGGATGAGCACAGCTGAGCTCTGATGGCCCTTCCTGCATCCCCACAGACCATCAAAGAAAAACTTTCATCGGCTGCCAAGTAATTTTGAGAAAAACAATGTCCAGGGTATTTCTTTGAAGAGTTAACTCCCTAAAATGGGGACTAATGACATGAAGGCGCAAGGATGGGATGAGAGCACATCTGGGGAATGCAGGATGACTGCAGAGGGGAGGGAGTAAGTGGGGAATCTGTCCCCTGATGTTGTGCTCAGCCAGGAGTATCATATGCTGGAGCTGCAGTTTGTAGGAGTCCTGAGCAGTCAGAGGGCACAGTGGGTAGCCTCAGCCCCTGTTGTGTTGAGGCAGTGAAAGTCCCACAGGGTTTTAACTGCAGCTGTAGCTGTTCTCATACATTGCCTGGCAAACAGTTCTAAACATCCTGTTAGCTGTGACATTGCTCTTTGGTGCTCTCTTCCCTTTGTGCTTCCCTTGTGTGCCTGAACCTCCTGGGAGGGGAGAAGACCTAAATATAAAGGGAAACAAAGAAAATGTGATGCACAAGGAAGACAGTTCAAGCTACTATTTTCATTTTGCAGAAGTAAAATTTAGGTCATACTGCAGGTCATGTTTTAAATACACCTGTTGCTCTGTGCTTGCTGTTTGTGTAGCCTGTGTGGAGCTGTCCCGGCTCTGGAAGGTCTGGAGGAGAGGAGCTGTGTGCTCTGGACCCTGGGCATGGTCTGTCCCAGGCTGGCCGTGCAGGAAGGCACCGTTCTGCCCTGGGGTATCTGCTCACTGGACAGGAAACTGTTCCCGAACACTTGGGAAATAACAAGTGTAAAGCGGCTGGTGTTCAGCTCTCCTTTTGCACCCCTGAGGAGAGCAAGGATGTGATGGGAATGTGTTGCGCTGTCTCCAGACTCCTCCTAAAGCAGGGCTCAGTCTGGAGCTGGGAGTAGGTGAGGTGCTCTGGGTGCCTCATGTCTGTCCTTTGGTGCCTGTGCTACTGGTAGTCCCTGCACTGCCTGTGGTCCCACCATGTCACTTTGTTGGCTGACATGCTGTCTTTGCCTGCCAGAAGCTCTGGACATGGGGTGCCTGCTTGCCCTTCCTTCCCTTGCCCATCCCAGCTCTTGTTCCGAGTCAGAAGTTCCCATTTGCAGTCCCAGGACAAGCAGCCGGTGCCTGTTGTGGAGGCTTGCTGCTTGGTGGGCTGGATGTCACCAGAGCTGGAAGGCAATGTGGTTCGGAAGCCCATTTGAGGACCTCTGGGACATGACTGCTCGACAGCAGTGAAGCCTTTCAGTGATTCCAGCTTCACTCGTTCATTTCAAGCAGTCTAGCAAACCCCAGTACAAAAATGGATGTGGTGAGAGTGTAAGAAAGCGGAGCAGTGGTGTGTGGTGCGGGAGAGCATGAGGAGCAAACATCAACATCTGATGCCTTTTGAACATTAGCAGAGGGCAAAGCAGTAGCCTTGTGCTTTGGGCTGGATGGCAGGAGGCAGGTGGAACACCTCTGTGCATGCTTTTGTCCCTGTTGCTGCTTTTATTTTGTTTAGTCTGTTGCTAATCTTGTTCAGCAGTTGCTCCTCTTAATTACTGAAGTACTGTTGCAGAGATGTAGCAGATTAATCCTTTTAGTTCTGCTTGCTACCAGAAGAGATTGCCACCGGTATTCTCATGCTCTGGAAGGGGATGTTGGAGCAAGGAGGAGCAGGGCTAAATTCAGAATGTGTGTATTTACACGTGTGCTGCTCTGAGGTGCACAGTGGTGGGTGCAAGTCGTGAGGGGTGTCCTGGGTTCAGCTGTAACAGTTGTTTTTCTCCTTCTCAGTGTCTGGTGTACTGCTGTGGTTTGGCTTTAGTCTGAGAACAATGCTGATAACATACTGATGTTTTCATTGCTGCTTAGTAGCGCTTACTCTGATCAAAGACTTCTCAGTCTCATACTCTCCAGTGAGGGGGGGCCCGGGAAGCTGGGAGGGAGCAGAGGCAGGACTCCTGACCCAAATTAGCCAAAGGGGTATTCCATACCACTGCACATCATGCCCAGTATAGAAACTGAGGGGAGTCACCTGGAAGGCTAGACCACTGCTCAAGTCAGGCTGGATATCAGTGGTAAGCAATTGTTTGTGCGTCCGTTGTGTTTGTTGGGATTTTCTCTTTCTAGTTTTATATTCTGTCTCCTTATTTTCCTTACTATGATTACTACTAGTGGGTTTGTGTAATTCCGTAGGTATTGGACTGTTCTTACCTCGACCCATGGGGTTTACATTCTTT
>JANRGW010045365.1:0-20055 GCA_024733675.1 Psilopsiagon aymara | reverse complement strand
GGTCCTCCGGGAGCCCGGACCGCCTCCCCCGCGGTCGGTACCGCGGCTGCCCCAGCCCGCCGGCCAGACAGATGCCGCCCAGCGAAACCTCCAGTGGTGTGAAGGGCTACGAGCGGGCGCCCGTGTGCCAGTGCCCCGTAGCTCGGGACGGGCGCTGTATGTGTTGTGTGTCCCCTTCAGCGCTGCACGTGGAAGCAGTGCTGCATTCTCCTAAAAGAGCGCTGGCGTTACGCGGTGCCTTCCAAAGCGGATCAGCACAAAGGGTTGCAATTCCCATTGTAGTTGTGTCTGCACTGCTGGGTTCTGAGATCGCAACACCTTCGTGGGGCAGTGCCCGGTTCACACCTGGCAGTGGTGTTCACCAGCTTGGTACACTGCTGTGCCCTCTCCTCTGGCAGCACGTTGATTTGGGGTTTAGTTCCTTGGCACAGAATTGGCCTTTGGGGTCTTACTTTCTATCACCAGAGTTAGTGGCCATGAAGCAAGTCAATGTGGTGTTCTCTTGGGTATTCTACCTGCTCGTGGTTACTTCATCACATAGATCAAGGCTCTGCCCTGCCTTTTCCTGTCCCAGACCCTTCCCATGAATTCTCCTCCAGGGAGCCTCTAGTAAAATGGAAGTTGCTCATACGTGTAACTGCCATCAGCACCATGCCCTTGATTAATCAGTAAGCTGTTGGCAAAGGAGAGGGCATGTCCTTTCTTATCCTCAGCACCTTCTTGGCTATTCAAACTCAGATCACATTGTTCTACAGATGATGAAAAAAGATCTTGTTTCTCCACACCAGTGTTTTTAAGAAAACACTTCTACCTACTATGCAGTATCTTTTCAAGTGAAATAAAGGCAGGCCTACATAGATGCAGTGCATGGCTCTACTTCAAGTCCAAGGGAGATCTATATTCAGAGCACTTCTGAGTAGGTAATCTGGTATTCTGTACAAGCAAAACTGCGATAAACCAGTGCAGCTTATTCCAGCCTTTTCTTCTCCTCCCACAAAAGCAAAATAAGCTATACCAGCAAAAGCTCAGTGCTGCTTGTGATTGCATCTACACCTGGGGCTTTCATGAGCCCAGCAATGATAATCACAAATCGTGCTACATTGCATCCCTAACCAGCAGCAGCGCTGGGAAAAGTTTGCAGGATAGAGCAGATCAGTGCTACAGACAGGGAGTTCAGAGCACAGTGATTAGCAGAATTCTGATGTCCTCAGACCTTTTTAAATAAAACTTCAGGGATGCCTGATTGACAACAAACTCAGTATCTGCTGAGTATTTTAGGACTCAACACACTGACGTTTATGTTGCATGCTACTAATTAGGGTTAGTAGTTTCACCAGCTCAACAAAGTAAGCGTCATAGATTTGTATTATCTTAATGAGGTTATCAGGAGAAGGGCATTTCAGACTCTGCTTCTAGAGGAACAGGGGAATCTCAGCCATTGCTTTGGTATTCTGACCACTCTTTTGCCAGTTCTTTCACTCTTCTGAAAGAGAAAAGCCAAAAAGCTGGAGAAGACAGTATATCCTATGTCAGTTCTGAAGCTCCCCCTCAAAGATTTGCATGGGGAAACTACGTCAAGGAGGGCCTTGTACGTTGTAATCACATCTGTGGAGTGGATCTCTGCGTGTCCACACCTGGAGACTTTTCTGGCATTAAAATCCAATCCGTGCAAGAAACAGGACTAAAGTCTCAGAAGCCATCATGGGATGTTCCCATCAGAAATCACTACTGCAGTTTATGAACTGTTAGCTCTTTCTTAGTAGAAATGAGAACAACTTCATGAACGTGACAGGACTGGCTGCCAGGTCAACCCTGACAAAAGCTGGTTCTGTAGTCACGGTCTTTTGGCTGAGTTCCAATTTAGCTATAGCAAGGTATTCTCATTTAGGGTGGGAGAATCACAGCTGGTTTATCATACATTTTCTTCTGCTGCTGGTGATGAGTTCTACTGCACTGCTTTTACTTCAGCAGTTTGCCACAATAATTTCAATTAAAAAAAAGCCCAAACCCGAAGCATTAAGGATGGGGGCAGGTGCTTTTAACAATAAAAGGATGACAAGAGTTGCAAAACTGTTGACAAGATTTTTCTGACCACTGACAACATTTTCCTGGGCAGTAGTTTGACAATGAGCTTTGCCACATTTCTTTTTTTCCCGGATATGTCTCTCTTTATTGCCTGTTTCTGTTCTGGGACTGCCAAAATTCCCATTGCAAATTGCTGTCTAAGCCATTCTCTTAGCAAGATGCTACAGTTGCAAACAATAATTGGTTCCTATATATTACTGTTGTTGATCTTCACTCTCACTTTATCTGTTCACAGTTTTAGAAAAGTCTTTAGATACACTTGACTTTCAGATATCCCTAGCAGAGGACAATGTCTGAGTTTCATAAACAGGTACTAATTGTATTAACTATGTGGCCATATATAAAATTTGGACATAATTTTATAGTATTTCCTGAGGGTACATTTTATTTTCAGAATATAAAGGTCAATTTAAGAATCTTACCTTTTGCGCTGATCCTGAGAGGGTGGACAGCTGGATGTGAATTCTGAGCTTTAAACCTATTAAGGGTGAAGAAAGTAAACCTTTAAATCCTTTGAAGTCCGCAACTGAGCGTAACCTCAGTCCTTCCGCTACACGTACTTATTCAGGGTTTTATGCATGTTCTAACTCATGTAGAAACCCAGTAACCCAATAAATGTGAAATGAGGAATAATATTTAATTTGCACAGGTGTTTACATTTCAAACCTTTATGCCAGGATTGCATGATTTGTGATCTCAGACTTCATTGTTGTGTATAGAAATAAACCAGGTTGGTAAGTTCCTGATAGAAACTAGGTAGTGTTGCATCACACTGGTGAAGTATTTGTAGTGTTGTTTACAAAGCACTAAGAGGGCTTTGAACCTGGTGAACCCAGTGACTAGGAGGTCTTTTCTAGTCCATCTTTTCTTTAGGCATTTATCGCATCTTTTTGACAGAACTTCTGTCTTATTAAAAATGCAGAGCTTCTCTTCATAATGATAGTGCAAATGAAGGATGCTTGTGCAAAGTAAATTTCCTGTGCACACTTTAAATGCAGAACGTGGAGAGACCAGAACACCATCCAAATAAAACGAGTCTAGATTCCCCAATAATCATTTTGCACCCTGCATTTATAACAGATTTCCAAGAACAAAAGGCATTCCTTTAGAAACAGCTGAGGTTGCTAAGTTACATAAAAGTATTTACTGTGTTGCAACTTACAAAAGCCAAATGCATTAGAACTGGGAAATTAATAAACAGAAATGTTGTGAGTCTTACCATGACTCCCAGGGTAAATATAAACCTGTTGGCCAACATCTCTATGTGGTTTTGAATGACCAGTCTGAGGCCTTAGTGGAAGCAGGAAACATCAGTTGGTTTTGAAAACACAGGCTTTCGTTCTTGAGCAATTCAAACTCATATTTTGTCCCAGCACAAGAACCTGAATTCAGATGTATGGGATTTGTTTCTTTCATGTATTGTTTCTGTTCATCCCCAGCCAATTGCCTAAGAACGTGCATGTAGGAATGCTGCTTCCTAGCAAGGCTGGGAACTACATCATTTTCTGTGATGATGAGTTACTTCTTTTTGCTGAAGTTATCACTTTTTCTTACATCTTTTAGACACAAACACACAAAAGAGAGGTCTTCAGGGTAAAAGCTAAAGCTGGCACCTTCTTTTACCTTCTCACCTTTTTCTAAGTATCTGACACACCTAACTTCTGTATCCGAGCTCGTTCATGTGATCAGGACATGTGTTCCCTTTGGAGGGACTACAAGAGCCTTCCATTGGCCTGACAAGCTGATTCTCCCTTTCCCTGAGCTGGAAAACCTCTTCTCCCTCCTTTGATAACACTCAAGATGCTGTCAATTCCCTGTGCCTGCCCCGTATGTATGAAGGTGCCTGGCGTGCAGGGATTGCTTCAGAAGAGTGCATTAAGCTACCTGTTTATTAGGAGTTGCCAGGCTGCCTTGCACAACAGCCTCTGCTGGTTTAGGAATGAGACAGCAGGCGTGGGAAAGGAGCAGGCAGACTTCTCAGGGATGCACTAAACTACGGGGCAACCACGTCTTTGTTTGTTTATTCAAATAATTGACTCACTTCCAGCTTTCCTAATAACCGGAATACATTTTAATGGTAACACTATATTGTAGGCAATAGGCCAGCCTAATCCATTGTATGGGCTCTTATGGATTTTCCATATTGCAATTCCTGTGAATAATTTCTATTTGTCCGATCTTTTCAAAGATTAAAATATAGGAAGTGGAGATGAAAATGAAATATTGAATCAGTCCCAAAATCCCATGAAATAGACTTCAGTGACATCTCTTGAAAAATACCAGACATTCAAAATTCACCTCTTGTCAAAATTCCTTGCACATTTCTGTATGTTCCAACAAAATCTCCATGCTTGCCATTATACCTTCAGTCAGTAATTGTTTGTTAACCAGACATGTCTCCTGACAGTTCTGTTAAAACAAGCCTGTCTACAGTAAATAAACTAGTATATAATGATTCCAAGGGATGTGTCTCACTCAGCGTGTAGGCCAAAAGTAAAAGAAAAGAAGGCACTTGTCTAATAGTGTTTGAAGTAGACTTGTCTAAAATCCAGGGAGCAGTTGTCCCACAAGGACCAGAGCCAGTGCCACTGAATCCATGGGACCTGGCCACGACAGCCAGCTTTCTTTTTCAAAATCCCTCCTTCAAGCATACTTTCAATATTAAACTATTAGAAAAACATGACTTACTTGAAAAAAAGAAAACCAGACACCACCTGAGATCTGATAACCCCTTTTTGTTTTCAATCTGAACTGTGGTGTTTGCCTAATTTAGGCATGGACTTGCTCCTCACAGAAGCATGAGTAACCTTTGGGTGAGACACGTCTTGGGGCAGCTGCTGTGGTTATAGATATGGTTACATTTCCTTCTTACTGCTCCCTGACCTCAGCTCATCTAGTTTTTCACTTTTTTTTTTGTGGTATTACTCATCTCATTGTGAATTCCTCAGTTTTCCTGCTCATTCTAGTCCTGCACAACACTATAATGTCCATTTGTGGTACTCAGTACTAAGCTTGATCTTTGCCATTTTTCTCTGTGAGATTCTGTGAATAGAAAAAGATTTCAAAGCCAGTGAACTTCATGTCAATTTTCCATAGTCTTATTAGCCCCTTAGAACAAGACAGGTAGGTCTGACCTCTTGAAACACATTGCCTTCCTCTCTCTAAAAAAATATGCATGTGACAGCCTGATTCCACTCTACCACCCTCCTTTTTACCTGAAATAGTAATTTTGATCTGCTTGCAATCCTTCTTTTGTGTATTTTTTCCCCCCATTAACTTTTAAAAATCCACACACATTTGTGAAGAATTGGCTTATTTCAAGCCTTTTTCTTTTACCTTGCCTGCTTATTTTATCTTCCAGCCACCTATTAGGGCAGCCTGATTTTCCCTCATTAAATCAAGCCAATATATTTAGGCAGTGAATTTCCCAATAGCAAAGTCATAGAATCATAGAACCATAGAACAGTTAGGGTTGGAAAGGATCTTAAGATCATCTGGTTCCAACCCCCTGCCATGGGCAGGGATGCCTCACACTAAACCATGCCACTCAAAGCTATGTCCAACCCGGCCTTGAACACCGCCAGGGATGGAGCAATCACAGCTTCCCTGGGCAACCCATTCCAGTGCCTCACCACCCTTACAGTAAAGAGTTTCACAAACAGGATCCATAAATTATTACACAGTAATAATTTCCATCACGTTGGCAACTGTGTTTTCCTGTGTATTCTGTTTAGAGTTAAGTTTACCCTCAGTGGATAAAGAAAAACCTTTAGGTTGCGAACCTTTCAGCATACAACATCCAACATAATGTATTTCATGAGATCCTCGGGTGCTAATGTACATGCATAATTTATATCACAGGTCATGTCACTTGTCTCCTTCTGACGTAGGACTTTCAATACTTTTGGATAAAAAAAGATCTCTGGCTTACGGTAAGATACATGGAGAGGTTCCTGTATCATTCACTATTCCTCTCTTCAGGGTCCTGCTTAACTCCCGCAGATCACAGCCAAGGACACCCACCTAAACCAAACATTATTTTAAGTCATAAAGCACCAGGTTGGAAGGGACCTCAAGGATCATCTCATCCAACCTTTCTTGGCAAAAGCACAGTCTAGACAAGACGGCCCAGCACCCTGCCAAACAAATCTTGAAAGTGTCCAATGCTGGGGACTCCACCACCTCCTTGGGCAGATTATTCCAATGACTGGTTGTTCTCATTGAGAAAATTTTTCCTCATGTCTGTGCCCAGTCAGAATCTCCACAGCAGCAACTTGTACCTATTATCACTCCTCGTCTTTTCCATGTGACTGACCCCTTGTAAAAAGAGAGTCTCCATCTTTGTAACCACCCTTTAAATACTGAAACATGGTGATTAGGTCTCCCTTGAGCCTTCTTGTCTCCAGGCTGAACAAACACAGTTCTCTCAGCCTTTCCTCATACACGGGCTTCCCAGTCCTTTGATCACCTCTATTGCCCTTTTCTGGACTTCTCCAGCCTGTCCACATCTTTTTTTGTGGAGCAGGGACCAAAGCTGGCTGTCCTATTAATTCTGTCCCAGGCATGAGCAGGAGCCCTCTAGCAATAAGAAAGGAGGAATGGGAAGGCACTGGAAAGCCAACAGCATTCAAATGGTGCAAAACTGTGCTCACAGTACAGAGTAGCTGACAACACAGACATTTATCTTCTGTTAAACTCACTTCCTCAAATCAAAAGCAAATGCATGCCCAGACTTCATATTTTTTATGTAGACAGGATTCCAGTTATAGCTGGAATAAGTTAAAGCTCAAGTTAGCTTTCCAGTGAAATTAAGCCCAAAGAGCTTATCAACAGAAACCTTGATTGCAAAATTGATTTAAAACTGTATAAAGTAGATCTGCTGTCGCAATTCTATTTTAGCAATGAAGACAGGACCCTGAAGGCCAACATTTCTAAGGCAATTTGTCCAGGAAAGAAACACCCCTTTTCAGTTAATGAACCATTTTATAAAGCACTTAATGCTGTTAACTTTCATTATAACTTTCCTATAAAATGCACATTAGGTCACCATCTTCAGCTAGGAAGTCATCACTCAAGTTATATACCGTTGGCATTATGAGTTCATATATTTCAGAGTTCCAGAGTTCTCTTCTTTGCTTCTTTCACAAATATACCTATATGATCCACTTTAAAATGGTCCCTACTTGAAGTTTGTGTTCCTTACTGAGTATCAAGAAACAAGACGAAAACTCCCCACTGCGTTTGCCAAAATTCATTGTTTTTGCAGCCTGGTGGGTTTTACTACTTTCATTTAACGTTCAGTTGAATAAGATAGTAAATTGGGCAAAACAGTGCTAGAAGCAGAAGTTGCAACATGATTTGTGAAGACACAAATTTAGAAATGAGCAACAAAGCTAGGGACCAGGGGAGCTAGACATGATGTGTCTGTATGCTCGAGACTACCTTCCTTCTACTTCAAAATCATACCTGACCTGAAACATTAACCACAGAGCAGAACAGAAATAGTTTAGAAATGTCAAAAGGAAAAACTCCCGTGGCAGTTCCAGCTTGCGATGACTTTCTTCCCCACAGCTTTCCTACTCTTCATCTTTATGCAGATTCTTATGAGCACTGGGCATTGCATAGTGTGCCACAGCAAATTGTGGTACATTGGAGTAAGGATTGCACTGCAGAAAATAAAATGTTGATGATGATTATTAAGGTTTTCCTGGGATCCCCCTATGCACTGGTATTATCACTGCTGCTATCATTCAGATGTTGAGCTCTCCATGCTGTGCTCATTGATGCCTCTGCAACTGAAGTAGGTAGGATATTAAACAGAAGAAATTTCTTGAAGAGAATGTGAATCTAAACTGCTCTTCCTTCCTAAAATCATTCTGAAAGAGCTATGCAGTCCCCAAATCCCAGAAGGAAAGCTCTTCTAATATACTAAAAGAGGAAGACAGTTCCATTGCTCAATAAGAAACCCCTTGGCAATGATGAGCAGAAGGGAGTGACCACATGAATATTTCCTGGGCTGATATACCCCAGCTTTTGCAGGGGTGTTGTAAGGTGGCTTGTGTAACCTGTGGGTAGTCTGGCTGGCACCTCACTGTGGAGATGCCTTCTGATAATGGCCTAAGTCAACCTAATGGCAAGTTACCTTTGAAAGCCCTTCCCCACCTGCATCGCTCTCTGCGTTTCTAACACATCCCTTGTGTTGGCCATGGTGCTCTTTGGAGCCATGGCCAGTCAGATCAGAGGGCTCAGCCAGCAGAAAACTAAGACTGCAAAAGAGCCAAGAGTTTTAGATCAGTTTTATATCAGTTTATCTTTCTGCACAGGATTATTTACAGTTTGATGTACGTCTCAGGGAAAGAGCTTGCAAAAAGCATGGCTAGCAGGCAGGAGGGAGAGTGGGACTTCTTTCAGCTATAAGTTTGACTTAACTAAACCATAAACCTATGGGTGGATTTTCCCCAAGTTGCTGACTTTGGCAGTGAAGCTCTTTTAAGAAGTGCATGCCTTGCTCTATGCGCAGGTGATTTCTCCTGCCCTTGTACTGAAATTCACAGCCTCCTCAGCTGAGTCCATGCATCATCCTCCATAAGGCTAGACTATAAATTTGGCTGTGGCTCAAAGTACATACTTCTTACACAACAGCAAGGGTGGTGAGCTGTGGCGCAAGACCAGGAGTGAGTAGTTGGAGGTCATAGGACAGGAACTTCTTTAACCAGCGTGGTTGCCAGGGCCAGTCTTTCATGAAACTACAGTTGGAGGGATCACAGTGGATCATGTTCCTTAAATTCATCAGCATCTGCAATTCCTCTGTGTTTATTAATTAAAGGAAATGCTCTGTGTGGCAGCTACAGCGGTGTATTCAGTTTTCTCCACAGAAAATATTCTGCAGGGGGAACAAATTAATACATATTTATTATGGCATACTATAGTGGGCTTGTATGTGACACCATGGTTATACATAATTCAGTCTTGAAGCATAGACTGACATCACAGAGAGGACCCTAATACGACTGTAGTACAGTTAGTAGGGCTTACTACTCCATGGATCTCCTTTGCAAAATGGACCTGTGCTGATCTGCTTGGTACAGATCTGTTAGCTCATGTTACCACTATTGCTTTTGTTGTGATTTAGGAATAAACAAAAATCCTATTTCTTCCATGCTGACAATAAAGCATAGTTAATGTTGGGGAAAAAAATCCCCTTAAGAGTGACTGTATTTAGACTTGGGCTGAAGTGCCTGAAGGTGTCCTCTTCACAGCCAATCTCAGCATTTCACTGGGAATTTGTGCGCTGACAAGCCTCCAAAAAAGATGTGATTCTGATGCAACCATATGACTTGCAGAACTGGTGTCTGAGGCAAGGACCAGTCATCAAAAAAAGGTGACTTTGTTGATGCTGGTGTAAAGGACAACTGAGCTTTTTGGACCTGTGCTGCTGAGAAAACTTCATGAAATATTTTACTTATAAAACAGTTTCTGCTTGGAGAGTGTGGCAAAGTTCAAACTCATTATTCACTACTCTGAGTCAACTCTTCTCTCATTCTTAGATATTTGAATTGCCCAGCTTACAATGAGCGCCTTCTCTTACTACAGCCGAGACAGACTATGTAATGGATTTTGGCAGATCCTCTCCCACCCCTTGCCAGTATCTAAAGGAGACTAATACTGCTGGTAAAAAAAATATGAAGAACTTCACGCACATAGTTTCTCATTCCGATAATAAGGCAAACATGAATATGATGGAAAATATTTTCTTTCTGAACTGATTTGTTATGTATATGTTGCTGTTTGGAGCAACAAAGAAGCCATTGTAAAGTAAAAAGTCAGTTGTCAAGTTGAACTTGTAGTTGAGGTTATCTGATTATATGAAAGGAGATGTTGAAGAACTGTAAAATTCTCATATATTTATTCAGCAAAAAGTCTGAATCAGCTACACACTTTCCTAGCCATGCACATGTGCTATATGTCATTTAGATTGGATATGAGGAAGAAATCCTTTACTGTAAGGGTGGTGAGGCACTGGAATGGGTTGCCCAGGGAAGCTGCGAATGCTCCATCCCTGGCGGTGTTCAAGGCCAGGTTGGACAGAGCCTTGGGTGACATGGTTTAGTGGGAGGTGTCCCTGCCCATGGCAGGGGGGTTGGAACTGGATGATCTTAAGGTCCTTTCCAACCCTGACGATTCTATGATTCTATGATTTATGTGTGCTGCATTTTATAGCACAGTTTGTGTAATTTGTAACTTGGATTTACTGTATGATTTCCTGAGTATGTAGCAATCCCAAAATAAGGGCCATTTTGTGGGTAGCAAAGTATTTGTGTGCAGCTCACCACCTCCAATGTGTCAGCTAGATCTATTGAGCTACTATTAATGGCATATTCAGAAGAACTCTTACTCTAATCTTGAAATTCTTCTAAGACTGTATTTAGATTTGGCAAATGTTTCCCACGTGTCTTTGAGTGGCATTCCATCTTTTGATGTTTATATTTGCCATCTGGAGATGTCAGCTTTGTTCTACAGAAGAACTATGAAATGGTGTAAGTAAATCTGAAGAAGTGTAAAAGAACATTTTAAAAGGTTTACAAACAAAAGTACCTATAAATAATGTAGAAAAATGAAAGTTTTATTCATGTGTAATGGTATGTACATTCTTTTTTGGAAAGTTGCTCAACTATCTGTTATATTTTTAGATCCTATTGCTACAGGTAACACAAAAGGATTTGTAAGCAAAATCTGTAAGAGAAAGAATATATACTGCAGTTTTTAGCTAATTCATTTTATGCATGTGATCATATGCTCAGTATGATCAGGCTCACAGTTCTTCCAGTACTCCTTATGATGAGGTAGTTTTCCTGATTTTCGTGGATTTCCACACAACAAATTTAATGGAAAATGCTTGAACATAGGAAGAACTACATATATAATATGAAAAGCTCCTGGATTCCTTGGAGAGGCAGATGCAAGAGTTATGCATTATGCTTATGGCTGTTGCCATTACTATTCATACGATTTGAATGCAGAATCTGTATTTCCTTGTGCTCAGCTAAAACGCAGATAAGCATCAGAAGAGATTAAATATAACCATGCAAAGGACGTAGCCTCCTGTTAAACTGCAGTAGGTTTGTTTTGCCACCAGCTACTGCAGGATATCTGCTAACATGATATTCAGATCTTGGCAGGTAAAACACTTCCAGTTGAACTTTGTAATTTCCATTATGTGGAATATTTGAAGCTATAGCCATGTTAAATAGAACTAGAAGCAACCAATGGTTGTAAAGCACAGAACAATTAAACTCAATCCCTAGAAATGTGTTACTGCTCTTTCCAGTTATTTATGCTGCTGAAATAGGCAGGACCATATACAGTGCTCAGAAACGAGACACATTCATCTATGATTATATCACTGAGAAAGACACTGCCATCTGCCCTTAGCAATACTCTCTGTACTCTTTGCTCTTTGTAAGATGAGCCCAGCTTCAATGTCGTGTTAAGATTTATTGCTAGTGATCTGCTTTGGGTTGTTTTCTGGTCACCAGTAGTTTGTTTGGATTCCCTCTCCTCTTTGCTGTCGGCTAGTACCACTGTGGGACTTTGGGCTTGTCGTAGTTATTTTATATATTATTAGCTCAGCAGTGCAAGGCACAATTACTTTCACATAGAAAAGTAATTTTTTCTCAGAAGATGTGTGTAAATCTTGGCTGTTGAGGTAGTGGCATTTGCAAATATCCTTGAAAGCTGAATCCTGAGGATTTTATTCTTCGCTGCCTCACACCTCGTTCTGTCATTTATACTCCTGCCAAAAAACACTACCGAATCAGCGGCACCGCACGCTGTCATCCAAACTTTGAGACCACCTGCTTTGTAATCTTAATGCCCCTGTACACAAGTCTTATTTACTTCTTCCAATGTAATATAAAGTTCATTTCCTTTAATGATCAAAAGTCCATGGCGTGGTTTAGCCCTGAAAAGGAATGATACTACAGCCCTGGCTGCGTTACCGAGAGTAACTAGGGCAGAGGCCAGCTGGGTGGCAGCCAGCGCCTGACTCTGGCATTTGTAGGCTGGGAAGCTTCAAGGTGAAACATAATTGGACACACTTGAAAACTGGAGGCTGTAAATAGAATAAAACAAACACACACATTCAGAAAAACGAGGGCTGCAAGAACTGGACTCTTTCCAGACACTCTTCCTATTTCTTTAAAAAGTCATCATTTCATTTGTATAGTAATGCATGTTCTAGCTCTTGGCACTGCCCTTTCCACAGCCCGACATGTGCCTGATTTTCTGTCCTGTTCCTTCTTGTGATGTAGTTTGCTGAAAGACTCCGGTAGGTTGCTGTTACGAGTCCATGAGTTGGCTGTGAGGTCAGGACACAGCAGTTCTCCAACTGTATTTGGGGTGTCTTGGTGGCCAGCTGCAGCCATTTGTGTGCTTGGATGGTCATTATCAGATCCCGATTGCTGCTCTGCCTTTGCAACTTGTGATTGCTCAGAGCACTCAGCAGTGCCCCTGCATTTCTCCAACATTAGGATTTGATTTCTAGAATAATTTCTTCAAAGTCCTGTTCTGTTTCTGCTTTGTGAGCAATTTGATACTATGGCAGTGCCTACTGTTAATGGGGAAACCAAGCTTGCAGAGAGCCTGGTACATTGTAATAGCAGAAAAGTTGTCAACCATATTCATTAGCAAGGAACTTTATTAACCAAGCTGTCAGACTGACTCAAAGTGTTTTCCATTTGATTTTTATCTCTATGTCCTCTGACTTGTCCACTTTTCATTTTTCTCCAGTGAGCTCTGACCCTTCATATCAGGAGCAGCACTTTCTGGATTAGTCTGTAAGAACCTTAGTGATTCCTTTGCCTTCCATTATTTGCATTTAATTTTAAATAAAAGATTATTTCTGTCAATCTCTCTGCACTGTAGCAATATCAATGAAGCAATGTGTATCCCACCCAGATAATGCAGAATGGTTGTCTGGGTGGGATAATATCTGGTTATCAGTCCATGTTATTTGTGAAATTCCAATAGTGTCTGATTTGTTTAACAGCCACACAAATTACCTCCCACGGGAGGCTGTGAACTTGTTAAAGCTTATCTCCCTTGGGCCTAATTGTCTTCTGTCTTGGTTTCTTGTTAGCCATTTGTACTTGTGCAAGGTGTACATCAGATATTAGGAGTGTATATTTGTGATTTGGTAGCATTCTACCTTCATCTGCAAAACAAAATGCAGTGACCCAGGATTTGTGCCAGCAATGCCGTACTTCTGGCCAAAGATGTCCTTTGATCTGCTCCCACTTGCAGGGGTCAGTGGGATACCTGTGGGGTAGAACTATGCTAGTAACCCATCCAAGTGTGCACACTGAAGGACTAGACAAGTCACGATGGAGAATCCAAATTTGTAATGGTGGAAATCAAGCTGGTAAGACCTAGAGCAACAAACATGTCAGAGAACTTTATGTAGGTAAGTCTCTGTAAAGGACTTCTTAAACTGAGATTTTGAAGGTGGTAGAGAGTCCCTTGGTGGAATTATCTAAGGCATGAATGTGTCTCATAGACAGTGGGTTCCTACTGTGATCTTTTTGTGATGGAGACAGGTCTCACACCATGGCTCCACTGCATGAAGCATCAAGGCACCATTGATTACAGATACTCTTTTCTCTGACGCTTGTCTCTGCCCTGCCAATGCTGCTGCAGGCTTCCCCTTCGGTATGTCAGCTTAAGTAATTAACTCTGGGAGAAAAAATATGCTGACTTTTCAAAGCTAGGCTAGTTATTCAATCATTCCTACAAAGAGCTGGGTTGGCTTCCTTGATGGATGGTGCATTGTGATTTTGGGACTGGGGACTTGTGTTCAGGACAGATGGAGGAGGATGGAGGGGGCTCTGTGGTTCCACTGCCCATCTTCTCAGTGATTACATTCCAGATATGAAAATACACTCTTAACTGGAGCAGATTTACTGGAGTACTCAGGACAGAATGCCTGTTTTGCAGTCAGTGTATAAGGGTGAATTAACATATAACATGCAAGGGAATTATGGAATGAAACATTCAAACATATGAGCATCTCTGTTTATCCTTACTAACACATTCTAAAATATTACTTCATGAGAGGCTGCAAGGAAGAAGCTAGAGCAAAAGGAAAAAACAGAATCGTTCACAACTGCCAATTAGAAAGTGATGCAGTACATCAAAAAAGTAGAGACTTTATGAAAGCAAACTACTCACTGTAGTCGTTTATGCTTAGTACTGGCTTGTAACTATTGATACATGTAAAAGGATAGCAAATAATTAACATAAAACTGGTTAGTTATTACTTGGGCCTGCAGCCAAACCATGTTATAGCTGATTTACCGTTAAGGCTTATCTGCACTCTTCCCACCCTTGCTCTGGTACTCGAGCGGCTTCAGTCGCAGTCACAACTGCAGAAGCTCTTGTTCGACTAGGCAGGGGCATTTTTACTGCCATGTGGCCTAATCTGGTTGTGCAGTCATGTGTGAACAGCACAGTGTACGGATGTATGTTTTACAGCTTTTCCTCAGAACTGGCTTTAATATGCATGCCAACAGTCAGCATATAAAAATCATTTCCATCAAGTGATTTTGGGATATAGGAAAGACAGATTTCAAGGCTTGTTATTATGCTGCTGCGATGGGCTGTTAAAAGGAAATGTTTTTCCTAGCATGTTATAAATATCTCATCATGCCATTATAGTCACAGGGTAGGAAACCATCACAGCCACACATGAGAAAGGCAAAACTGCAGTAGAATAAACCCTCTCACTGTTTTCCTGATGGAGAGCTGCAAGAAGGAAACCCTGCAAATTTGCTTGCCTTTTTAAAAAAAACAAAATTGCTTGTTGTTTACATTCAAAACTGAGGCTTTGTTTATGGTGTGTTCTGTGCTGAAGAGCACATGGGAATACAGGCAGTCCTTGCTTGAGAAGGCTCCTTTTTCACTGAGCTATTCCAAGACTAAGTATTGACAGGGGGACCCAGATTCAGGTTTGGGTGACTAACCCGATACACACTCACATCTTGAGGACTTAGGCATTCGAAAATGTAAGCCTCAACTTCTAAAAGTAAGCAAGGAGTTAAACAATAAACCATATCAGGTAGCCTGTTTATTACCATATGGCTATTTCCACTGCTGTTCTCCATAAAGTCGTGCCAGCGCCTTCATTTTAAACACTGTTTTTCATTAGTTTGTATAACACAGCTGTAAATATTTTTTCAGGCTGAAACTCAGCATTCAAAGTCACAAGGGAGAAACTAGGAAAAAAACCCACCCCTGGCTATGCTGCTTTTGAATGATATAAAAGTGAAACTGCTGGGAGTGTTGCATGAGACAGGTATGTTCAACTCAATAAAAGACTTGGATTAACAAGTGGAGGACATAAAAAATCATCTCAGCAGAAGTCCTCCACAATGCTGCAGTCCTGGAAAAATCCAGGGAACAGGCCTGGGTGTTGAATCGTGAACTGGAATGGAAGAGCTCAGTAAACAAAATACCGACATAGTAATGCTGAAGGAATATAATTAGTCATCACATTCTTGACTTCTGCTCTCTGGTATTTCTATTGTAAACGTGGATTGTCTCCATCAAGCACAGGGAAAGCCACAGATATGACCATGTGTCCTTGTATAAGTAACACACACCAAGGATCTGGTCACTGCGGTTGAGATCGTACAAGGCAGTTAAAATTAGCCCAGTAGAAAATTAGCTCTTTTCTTTTTTGGCCAGCTTAGTTCTCTGCCAGGTTAGTGAGATCAGTCACTCCAGTGAAGCCTCCAAATGCCACAGCCAACACAAGCAAAACAGCCAAAGCAATGACCCTCTTCACAGCGCCTGTTGACATAACTCAGCCCCTTTGTGTGATCACCCTGGGAGCATCTTCCAAGGGGAACATGTGGAACATGTTTTGGGTAACAGTATTGAGCAGCTTCTTCCTCCTGCTCATGCTGGACCCCATGCCACCTCTTTGCTGGGCAGGCACAGCCATTTGTGCAGCCAGGTGGTGAAGTATGCCAGGGAACATACATCAGTTTGCAGGGTTGTTTCCTAGGTGGTTTACTGTATGGTTACACAAACAGTCGGGCTGGTGCATCCCAGAAGGCTGTAGAGAGGCATGAGTTGTCAGCTGCTGGGGCAGGGTAAACAGGAATGGCTTTAGCCACTCCAAAGAGGCACTGACATCAGAAGCCAAAACACAGGCTCACATTATCATAGTTCTTTCCATTGACTACAGTGAATAATAATCAGTTTGCCTATGGCAAATACAAACGGCGGTGAGAGTGAAATCGCTGAGCATTTCTTTCCTATGATTTCAGTGGAATTGTGTTTAGACTAAAAATCTCCCTGGAGTTTTGATACTTCTTATGAAGATCCCATCTGAGGGGCCTTGGAGTGAGTATTAAAAGGCCATTTTGGTGGCAACCCACAGAGTTTTTCCCATTTCCTGGCTCATTCACCAGCTTTATGTGATTATTGATATCCTACAACAGCAGCTACTGGTCTGTGCTGTGACTAGGGATGATGTAAAATGATATGAAAGTAAGTCCTTTCAATCTGAACCAAAGCAAAAAATATCTGTGCTTGATAGAGGCTCCTGTGCACTGGCTCAGCTGAGAACACAGGCTGCAAAGATCACTGAATGCCTGGGATATGTCTTCTGAAAGAGAACATCCAGACCTCCTCTTCCTTGTGCTTAGCCACCTACCCTGTACCTGTGAAGCTTTAGCACTTGCCACAAGCAGAGAAAGTCCCATGCTGGCTCTCCTACAATTCATCATGCACTTGGCCGTCTGGGTAGGTCAGTACATCCATTAAACACCCTACTTGCATTAAACGAGAATGGAGAGCTACTTTCCAAGTGTGTTGAAGGAGGTCCAAAACCTGGGGATTAACACAATGCGCCCTTAGGGTGTGTAGCTTATTCTTACAGCAGGATTACTAAAACCTCATCGTTTTTGGCTTGTTTTGGATTTAGGTGCCTGATATCCAGGTAAGTATGGAAAATTTGGCCAGGAGCTCCCTAGGCGCTGTGATACTGAAGAATAATTCCTGCTTGAACCTGCGAGGGTTTGGCTTATTGAAAGAAGCTTTCAGCACTCCTAGAAAAATCAGAGGAAGGAGTTTGATGTCTCTGGAGGAAATTGTTTTCTCAGTCTCTAAATCTGAAGAACACTTATAATTACCCCCAGCCTCACAAAAAAGCTGTGAAGCTTGATTAAGTGCGTGCAAAGCCCATTGGCATGTACACAATGAAGACTTCTGCCCTGGCAAGCAAAGGGATGAGGTGGCCCAATAACATTTTGGTGAGTCAGTGACGTTACCTAATCCATAGTACAGCTGTGCCATTTGGGATACTTGCTATAAACATGCTACTTATCACCTGTTTTCTGGGGAGGGTGACCTGGTTCAGCTAAAATAAGAATAGGAATAAACCTGCTTTTAATGGCACCTCAACCTTAGCTCCACTTATGCTCCAGCACTCCCCATCCCGGGTGAAAGGAACTCCCAGGGTTTCTTTTTTCCTGGAATTATTAATTACTTAATTGAACAAAATGGGGGAGGATGAAAATAACCCAGAGAAATGTTGTTTTGTGCAGTGTTTCCACTAAAGTTTCCAAGCTGGAGTACAGCAGTAAATGTCAGGGACCAGCTGCTTCCTTTCTTACATGAGTCCATGTGGGCATGGTGATTCCTTCCAGATTCTGCCTTTGGGAAACACTGGCTGAGAGCATTATTTACAAAAGAAATAAAGGATGTCAGCAAACAGAGGTGGACTTTATATTTTTCCCCTCTCATTTCCCCCTTCCCAGTTCACCAAGTGCCGTGGCTGTGTTCAGGGGACTCATAAAGTCATTTGGCTGGTGTAGGCTCTGGTTCTGCTCCTCTCTGAAGTCATGTCCTACTTGCCACTGCCATGTGGGAAGGAAAGTGAGGCCAGTTGTCCAAAGCACAGCACAAGGGTTCAGCAGACATTGGTCCTCCCCTCACCCTGTCCACAGGGACACATTACATGTTCTGTGGCATGTCACTGTTGCTCATGTGTTATATGAGGGTAAGAGCACCTTGTCACCTTTGGAGGATGCTCCGAGTTCCTTAGTGCGAGGTAAGTGAGCTATCATTAGAAAGACGTGCTTATGAACATCTGTGGACATCCTAAGATTGCAGGCAATGAGTGCTTTGTGCATTATTTTGATGATTACACAGCATTTGTATTGCAGGAGGAATGAAACATGCTAGAAATTGTACATAGTGATAAGAAAATGTAGTTTCTGTCACCAGGGGACACTTTCAAAAGATAAAGGAGATGAAGCCCTGGGAGAAAGTAATACTCTGTCTTACAAATATATAGCAAAGCAATGAAGGGAGCTCTGGCATGTGCTTATAGATCACACTCAGGGAAATACTCACATAGTAGAATTTCTAATCTTAGCTTTCCTGCTTGGACGTGTTTTGTTAAGAAATGCATTTTTTGAGGCAGGAAAGGCTCATCAGAGTGGAAATGATTGAGGGGGAAAGGGCTAATGAATAAGGAGATGAGAAAACTAAGGGAGATGGGGATAAAGAAGCAACAGGAACAGAAAGAAAGAAAATGGGTACAGTAAGAATGAAAAAACATATCAACAGGGCACACTAGCATGGGACAGCTATCATTGGTAGTAGAGTGAAAAATAGCCATAATTTTTAACATGTATAAGTTTGGGGCTCAGGACTCTAGAGGCATCAGAAAGGAACTGGTGACCACTGGGACTGAAACAGGGATATTACCCAAGAGAGGACGGAAGTGGATGCTGCTGCCACCTCCCATGTTGCTTCCGCAGCAGTTCCCTTTGTTAGGACTGCTCTTCGAGTAGCTCCTGAGATCACCAGTCTCAATCTGAGCAGCCTGGCATCCTGGTGCTAAGAAATTTATAAAATACAGGGTCAAATCCTTTTGCAGTTGCTCATCATTCCAGTGAAGCCCCAATTTTTGGGGCTATGTTTGGGTTTTAAGAGGAACTAATGCCAGGGTCAGACATTTCTTGGGTGCAGCCTTCCTCCTTTATTAAAATGCTCTTCAAAGTCATGTCTGTCTGAGCACCACAAGAAAGCCAAACCTGCCTTTCCAATAAACACCACTTCCAACTCTCAGTTTCTTTCTTACTTTCAGTAGAGATGACACATCACCCTTCTCTGATTTTTATTAGTTTCTTTCCATTTCCTAAGCCTATGTACCCTTGGTCTGTAATGGGTCCTAAGAAAGCTCTTTGATACTCAGTGATGCCTCTCACTCACAACACTCTGCAACCCCACTACCCCTTCAGCCATGTCATCACTACTGCTGCGGTGCCAACTGCTGAGCAGGAAACTGATCCAGGTTTAAGGTAAGGCTTTAAAACCGGGAGGAGAAGGGGGGAGAGGGAGGGAGAGGCATGGTTATTTTTAACCTGGATCAATTCCCTTACCCACTTCATGCTGAACCTTGCAGACGCTTGCGCCAGTGAAGGAGGCAATGGCAGTGAGCTGGTGGCTGGGGAGTGTGAGCTGCTGAGCTTTCCTTGCCAACAAAACAAGGGTGGCATACGGATGTGCTCTGCTCTTCTCAGCCCATGCTGTGCCTGCCAGTGGCTTCTGTTCCTAACACCTCCAAAATGAACCCTTCATTCCTCCTACCATGCAGGGAGTTTATGGCAGCAAGCAGCTGGAAGTGAAAGCTTTCATCCCCACAGACAACCAGGGGTGTATAAGCTCTACATGACATTGTTTTAGCTGAGCAACATTGGCTCATGTCATGGTTGAAGCCCAGCTGGTAATCCAGTACCACGCAGCCATTCGCTCACTCCCCTCCCTTTCTCCCCCAGCTCATGGAGGGATGGGAGGAGAGTGGAAAGAATGCAACTGCCAAGAGCTGAGATAAGAACAGTCCAGTAACTAAGGTATAACACAAACCACTGCTGCTACCACCAATAATAATAATGATAA
>JANRGW010045362.1:30055-41448 GCA_024733675.1 Psilopsiagon aymara | reverse complement strand
CGCCGCCAATCGCCTCGCCCGCCCGCCGCGCAACGCAGCTGCGCCCGCCGCGCCTTGCCTCGGCCCGCGTTGGGTCCTTCCGTGACCTCCGCGGAGGTGTCTTTCTGGCCGGGGAACACCTCTGCACAGTTAGCCTCACGCGTAAAGGATGGTTTCCAGTATGTCAGAAGAATGTAGCTTAGCATTTTCCAACAACCAAGCCCAAGACAAGTGACACCTAAAATAACGTAAGCTGATGGTTCAAGCATTGGAGACAACAAAATATCGTTAGAACGTAAATTTCATGCCAATTAAAGTTTCAACAAGAAAACTTCACATCAGACTGAACTCTTACAATGCAAGGTGCACAGTGCAATGCCTCAGCCTTGTTAAACAAGAACCACCTATGGTTTTACGTGAGTGTGTTTGTGCTGCATGCAGCTAAGACGTCCGGGAAGTAGAAACGTTGTTTACCACATGGCTAAACAAGCCCTGAGAGCAAAGCTCCATGTCATGGTGGGAATGAAAGCTTCAAGTATTTCAACAGGCTGCAGAACAAGGTAATTTCAAACCATCTCAGGGAGGCTTGAAAACCTTCCGTGGCTTTAAAGCCCAGCTCATGGGGAACACTGGCAGCAGTCTGATATGACTAGTTAAAAAAAAGAAGAAGAAGAAGAAGAAAAAAAAGTGCTGTCTCACTGAATTGGGGAATTCTGGAGCTCACTCCACTGGGCACCTCTCGCTTCTGATGGAAGACCCACAGCTGCTACTCTGGGATGGCTTGAAACTGGGAAATGAACATCCCAAGGCAAGGCAGCAGCCAGCTGCAATCTTTCCAAAGACACAAACATACGAGTCTTTCTCTTCGCCCCTGGGAAGTCCCTCCTTGGGCACTCGAGAACAGGAATTGGGCAAGTAGCTTACATTNNNNAACCTCAGCATTCTAACAAGGTTTATGCATTGCAACAACCCATAGAGAGGGAGGCAAAAGCCAGTTCACCTTTCTGTGGATTAAAGCATTATTACTGGAATAGAAGTGAAGAATAAAATAATACCATTGTTATCCCTCTTCTTACTGCTCTGCCCAACTTGTCAAGCGTGCTCCACAGCCACTCTGCCCTACTTAATAACACAGGCATGGTAAAAGCCCAAACAACTTCCTTTGTTAAATACTCAGGATTGAAACAACAACCCTGCAGGTTCAGGTACACCACTCCTATGGCCATAGAAGGCCTGTCAGACAATCAGCATGTTATGAGGACATGCTTCACAGCAGAACCTTAATTCGGTGAATTTAGTACCATAATAGGAAAGCCTCCCTCTAAAAAGCATCTGCCCTGGCAGGAATTAATCTCCAGCTCTGTCGAAGCCTAGGGCAAAATGAAACCGACCCAATGAAGTCGCTGCAAATAATTGAGCTTAGTTAATAAATAAATATACACACCCTTATGGTTGTTACCACTGTTGAAAAATTAGCTTAATTTCTCACCAGAGAAATGGCAAAAAGTACATTCAGTCTTTCAGCACTAACTGAAGCAACACCATCATAGACTACGAAGTAGGTACTTAAAGCTATCTAGCAACAGGGAGTTAAATTCAGAGTAGACAGAATGATGTATTCACAGACCTATACTTTCTGTCTGTTCAGTCATGCCAATCAGCATGTCTGAACATCCAAACGCTCCTGACAAATTGCTCACAAGTAACCCCTAATTGCCATCCACAGTAGTTGAAAAGCCATTTAACATAGAAAATGATGTCAAGGAAGCAATTTTACAGGTAACTAACAGAGAAGAGAATTAAATTCTAGGCATAAATCAACTACCCTGAATCACTAACTACCCTGACTTGACAACTGTATGAAATACCTGAATTTGCCAACTCTTTATATGATATAGTTGAAATTTAGAAATTGAACTGTAATCAGATCAGCTCAGTCTCCAAAAACTTATGAGCCATCAGAAGGAACCTCTCAGTTCAACCTGATTAATACTATACGGATTTAATAAAAAGAATCAGATCCAATTACTTTCAGATTTAATGCTTAGTTCCACCTCTACATGCAGGAATACAGAAAAAGCGTAAGAACAATCTTACTAAAAAACCTTACCTTACTAAATTCAGACACAGAATAAGGCTTAGACAAGCTGCCTAAAGTTTGAAAAATGTGTATCTTAGTTTTACTTGCAACCTGGAAAAAAACAAAACAAATCAAAATAAACAAAAAACCTACAACAGAAAATTTGAACCAAGTATAGTCAAATTTGCCTTCCTGAGTCTTCAGGTATTCCAGTGTGGGGAAAAACAATGTGGCAGGCACGGGAGTGAGGAAGAAAACTACTTGGCTCATGCTGTGTCTGGGCTGAACGAGCCTTGCCTATACTTGTCTACTGGCTATTTTTGTGCCTGCATTTGTAGTTCTTGATGAGAGGCTGTGAAATCTAGGAGGTTGTGAATTGCTTCAGTTTTCCTCCCTGGTAGAGTGTATTCACATCTCTGATACACTGTGCTCACAGCCCTCCGGCTTTTGAACAGCCTTCGCTTCTCTAGCTAGTTCACTCTCCTGCACAAAGCCTTTTTCTCTTTAAAAGCGTCAGGAACAGATCTGCTTTCTCTTTTTTGGCCTGAAATTTTGAAGGCATTTACAGGTTATGCTTTTGTTACCCTCAAGTCTAAATAATTTCTCCACAGTAAGTGTGACGGTGATCATTAACTACTATTTCTTAGGTAAAACATAAATTATATTTTATAGTAGCGTTGTGCCATGAATTCAAGATCTGAAATGTGTCCATTTGCCCTCAAAGTTCTTACAGTATACAACAGTGAAGAGCAATTTGTGATATATTATCCCATTTCAGATTTCACTTCCTAAATTATAGAATCGTCTTCAACTGAACTTCAGTGCTAAATCTGTCAAACTCTACTGCATGGTACGTGAAAGGCAATATTAAAAACTCTTGCTAAAAATAAACTTGTTATGCCAGCTCTGAAAGATCAAAACCAACTGTGTAATTAAAAGTAATTAAGTTAGGAGACACAGCAGAAGAGGCATTACCTGGTGCCTGGATTTCTCTGGGTTCTCCTTGTGTGACCATCCATAGGTGTCAGGCAATGCTGAGACAGGCAAGTTTTGCAGCACTGCTTCTTGATGTGTTGATTTCAGTAGCTATTGCCAGTAATCTCTCACCTCTACCAGTAGATAAAACCTGTGTGTGTTGGAAGACACTGGGCTGGCAGCATTAATAGATAACTGCTAGCATCACCGTAAGTCCAAAACCAGACTGATACACAATCAAATACTGGAATGCCAAATGGGTCACATCTGAGCATTTTAATAGAATTTCACTGAAGACTCATTTGTAAAACAGAGGAAGAAATCAATGCATACCAAGGAATACTGTTTGAAAAAACAACAGGCTTTCTGAAAGCTGGATGGTTGGACTTAGTTCCTTACCGATTATGAAATGGCAGCTGACATTTATTGTCCTTTTTGAGAAGTATTCCCGTGGGAAGTTATTTCTGTTACCTGTGAGTGGCTGGCCAATAGAGGGAGCATGGAACAAGCTGGGCTCTGACAAAACTATGGCTTTAAAAAAATCCACCTGCAACTCTCAGCGTAGAAATAGTACCAAAACCAAACTCATCATCTGTGTATTTTTCTAAGTCATTCCAAAATCATTTAAACTCAAAACACAGTATGTAAATCTTTGATAAAGAGACTGCTTCATAAAAGGGCAAGGACTTCTCTGAAGGTTTTAACCTTTTGCATGCCAAGAGTCAGCATTAGTCCAAGATCATAAATCCAATTGTAAATGGCAACTTTCTTATTTTTTCTGGCAGTTGTTTTCTGAAACTCTCACCACATGTAGCAGAGAGCAGATGACACATTATTTATGCTCAGTAATTTTATATGTGCACCATTTTCAGCCTTAGACTTTTGAAAAATTGAGATAAATAACAATCAATATTCATGTACCCTTTATTTGCTTTCAGAGTAACATTCCATGCTAATTGCAGATGTAATATTCAGGAGTGTAAATATAAGAATTAACAACTCTGGGTTGGTTTTCCTCCCTTTTGCTTTACATGTGAATATTCTGGCTTACAAAATTAACAGAATACAGTAAATAATCCTCCCATACTTTATACAAACTACATGATTTTGATATACAAGGATTCTTTTTTTATTACAGTGACAATATACAACCATGTCTATTTACAACACAAAAAGTATATAAACCACATTTTAAACATTCTGCTACTGGCAGCCACTATTGTTTAGGAGGTAGCTTTAATTAACAAAATGAACTGAAGCCACATTTCCCATCATGTGTTCTATCAAATAATTTACAATACAAAGATAAAAATTCATTGTATGAACAGTATATACAGTTTAATTCTCAAAACAGCAATCTAGCTTTAAATCTTAATGAGAATGTCTCCAGAGTAACTGGGATGGCAGTGGATTTGCTCTTAAATTTAGTGTATTGTTCAAGAAACATAGATATATTTACTTAATCATGCATTCATAACTTTGTATCAATTGATTTCAAAGTAAATATAGATAAATGGATTGCTGATTGTACTTAAATCATTTGGGTCTCAGGACTTGAATAGTTTAAAACTATTGCACTGATGTACGTGAAAATCAGTGACTCTGCACAGTGTACTTCACTCTCAGTAAAATAATTGGAAAAACGCTTTTCTTTATTGCAAAAATGCTTTCCGTTTTCCCTCCATTTGCTAAAATCTCAGTCTATTCACAGGTATTATTGGGGCACTGTAACATTCTACAGGCTGCAGAGTATTAGCCAGTCTTTCTGCAAAGACATGAGCTGTGTACAATGACATCACTGCTAACACCCCCCTGATGCATCAGTATTCCTTCCAACAGTGTGACCCAACTGCCTAAGACTAAAGGAAGTTGGTGTGGTTCACCCAAAGTCATGCATCATCACTGGAAAAACGTGTTCAACCCTATTATTCTGGACAGCTGTTAATATTCTTATTTCATCATCTACAGGTATTGTGGATTTCAAGTGCTTGATTGTAACAGAACTTTTTTGTTAAAAATTGAGTATTCTGAAATACAAAACGAGCATGGTATTCCTATATTGCTGTCACAGTTACATGTGGGAGAATTAATCCCTTTTTTGGCCCTGCAGTAAAATTCATCCTGAGATTCAATGCTAATACACTACACAAAGCTAGCAAGAGAGGTTTTTTGCTCAATTACAGAAAAGTCACATTTAAAAATAATTTCTTTTACTATTAAACAGCTGTCTTTTAAATTGTGCTTTGGCAGGAAAAAGAAAAAAAAAATCAACAGAACTTACCTCACCAATAGCAGAAGCAAAGTACAACTGGAGCACAATGTGGAAACGCACCATTAGAATGTAAAAAAATGTATAAAAGAAACCACTATTGCGTGGAAAAGAGTAAAAATATTGGATAACAAATTTGGTTTACCAATTATTTACAGTCAGGGCAATCAATTAATTTGTTTTGTTATTTTTAAACATATGGCTCAAGAAATTACTGCCCACTTCCCTTCTTTACAAGTGACACTAAACAATGATTACAAAAGTGCTTCCTGCTCAGAAAGGTCAAACAGGCAAGAGTCTATGAAGGATTATACCTCTTTATTAGAACAGCTGATGGCAAAAGGCCTTTTCAGTCTTTAATTCTCGGTATGTTGTAGGCATAACGAACCAAAGGGAATCCTCGGCTTTGGTAGAAGCACGCACGGCCGCAGGCCTGCACTTGATCTGAGCTGTCCGACACGAAGGAGTCATCCTCATCTGCATAGTCAGAGTGGGCTGACTGGGTTCCACAGTCTGACCAGTAGCCATCTGCCCTTTGGCAAGGCACCACTGCCAGTGCGGGGCAGCTGTGTGATTTGATCAAGTGTTTACAGGGCACAGGCTTGGATAACAGAAGCGATTCGCAGCATTCACACACAGCGATGTTACCCTGCAAGTGTGTGTAGACACCACAGTCGTAGTAAAAATCCTGTGTCACACAGCCCCCTTGAGCGTTGACGGCAATCGCCACTGCTCCATTCTTCCTGGTCATGTGGCGCCTGAGCAACTTCCAGTCTTCCTTGAACTTCGGGTTGAAGAATACGTACAGGACTGGATTCAGGCAAGCAGGCAGTGGGAAAAATATCAAAGTAACAGACTTCATGATTTCAGGGCTGATAGAAATCGCAGTGATCAACGGTGCAAATGAGAAGAATGCAACAGGACAGAAAAAGATGCAGTTCGTGAAGATTAGCCAAGCGACATGCTTAATCATGCTGGACTGTGAGTTTTCGGAGAGGTCCTCTTTCTCCAAGTTGCAATACAGTTTAGTGTAGATAATAGCCATTAGCAAAAATGCTAATGAATTTAGGAGCACTAAAGTTACGGTGAAACCTAACGAAGGTGTCTCTCCAGTGGGGAAGGGCAAGCAAAGGGGTGATGCAGAGTACTCCGCTTTGTACAGAAGTGGTAAGCATCCCGCTACCACAGCACACAGGAAAGCAAAAACTGCTGCAATTTGAAATTGTTTTTGGCGATTGCTTTTCCCCTTTTTAATGATCTCCTTCGCAGAGAAGCTCCGTTCAACAGCTGCCAACATCAGGAAAAAGATGGCACTTTCTGACGAAAAGACAGCAAGAAACCCAGCTGCTCTGCAACCGCTGCCGGTCTCCCACCATATGCCAAATTCAGCAAATCTTCCCCAAGAGACAGCATCCAAGAAAGTTAAAATACCAGTATAGACTCCCGTAAATAAGTTAGAGACAGAAATCAGACCTATAAACAGTTTAGAAGATGGCAATGGAGTACAGGATGCAAATATTGTTAACATGACAAGCAGGTTGAAGAATAAAGCAACCAAAAAAATGAACCAAACAGTAAGTCGAATCATCCAGCTGCCCAATAAATATTCACAAGGCTTAAAAGCACCTATAAGAAAGAACAAAAAAAAAAAAAAAACAACAAAAAACAAAACAGAAGGACAAGCAATTTAGGAAAAAAATCGTGCCTTAATAAGCAAGGTTTTCAAAAGGTATTACATGAGCAGTCCTCATTAATTCATGAATAGAGCACACAGCTGAACTGCTAAGCTGGTCAGTTGAAAGTAAACTATTCTGCTGAAGCTATTTACTAATTAATTATGCCTGAAATAATAATTACTGTGATGAATGGTCACTTGAGAATACTTCATGTAAACAAGCTCACTAAACAAACTTAATTACCTTTCAGCTACTTAAAGTAGCTTTCATTAGTGCCACCTAAATACCTTTTATTTTCTTTAAATTTCATACTTCATTAAAAAAACCACTGGTAGCAAAATGAAAGCTAATGTTCACAACCAAGTTGCAAAGTGAAAGAATTTTTTAGAATTAGCATGTTCTCTTGAAAAATGACTCACAAACATGCCTTGTGGAGCACCTTTTGGTCACAAAGAAACATCTGTAAAACAGCTGACAAATTCAATTTATCAGCTTTAATAGGGACAGGAATTCACCACAAGCCTTCTCCCCCACCCTTGCCAATGAAAGGCACTGTGAGCTTGGAAAGTCGTATCAGGAAAATGATTTTTGTCATCTTCTTTTGCGTTATTTAAACGTAAGTTTAAATAATAAAACATATCCAACAAGAAAAATAATACGAGCCGAGACAAGGAGGAAAGGTCACTACTCCTGCTTACCCCTCTAATCCTTCTAATTGCTATTTATTCCATAGGGAAATCCTACTGATTTTAAGTAACAATTAGAAGGGTTTAACCCCCCCCTACATCCCCATTAGGCACTGCTAATTGTCCGAAGCAACAATAGTTGTGGATCTCTCCCTGCAGTCGGGCACTCTGGGAGCTGAAGGCAGAGCAGGAAAGTCCCAGACTGTAGCTTCGGTGCTGGATTCAGCCCATGACTCCTGGCTCCACACAGCTCATGCCCTCCCTTCAGGCAGGTGAATGGTAAGTACAACCCATCCCTCCTGCAGGCTGGAACAGCAATGAGGCAGAACAATTAAATGCCCGCACAAAAGTCTCCCAAAGCCTAAAGCAACTTCCAGAAATTACTGAAGTGACAAATCAAAAGAGAATCTGCTTGTTTGTTTAAACGAGTAAGCTTCATTTCTGGGCAAGAAATAATGGTGCTAACTGGATTATCAGATCAGTGAAATCCCATTATTTATTTTTTTTTTACAGATATTACTAAGACATCCTCACCAGAACAATTATTTTTAGGGTACATCCATATAATGAAAAAAAACCTGCTAAGCTGAATCTACTTATAAATAAAACCAACTTCCACCTTAGGAAATATAAAAGTGTCAATGCTGTGCTTCAAGAATCATTTTTCTAGTAGCTGTGCAGCAAGGCATCTTTGGAGAAAAAAAACCCACCACATTTTCCTGTCTTTCTCCCAAGGTCTAGCTATCCTTAGAGTTAAAAATTACCCTCCCCTTTAACCAATATTCCCAGCCCACAGGGGGAAATTAATGCTGGAAAATACGAGTTTCACGGCTTTCAGTGCTATGCTACTTGAGTGCCACTGTTCAGCAATCCATTCCTGCCATTAGGCAAAGCAGAAAGTGGATCTACGAGATGAGCAATGATTCAGAACTTAGACGGTGGGTGGAGTGTCCTACTTATGACCAGACGACAGCACAGTATAGAAAACAAATTAGTATGGGAGGGACTGGTGAAAAACAAGGCAAATTTTGAACTTGTAGAACACGCTCTTCATTCCTTTTAGAGCTACAGCATCTCTGGCATTGGCAAAAAGAGAGCTAAAAGCTTTAAAGATTTAACCTACATAACACACCATCTGAATTCTCATTCTGTGAAGAGAAGATCAAAAGCAAATAAGCAGCATTGGTCAAATTATTTCCCTGATCACGTACAGCTACATTAATAATGTTTTCTGACTTTCTGACCAGAATTTTTTTGGCTGTGATTAAGAAGTCCTTGTGATATTCTGTACACTAAAGCCAGAGCTGGCCAAGAGATGAAGTGCTGACAGATTTTCATAATTGATGTAAAACACCAGTTTAGGAGAAGAGAATGAAACAAAACTTGGAAACCCCCTGCTCATCCAGTATTAACTTCTCTGGAAATATGCTGTTCCCCCCATCTATGTGTTCCTATTTATGCAAAGATGAGGGTACAAGAGGTACACAAGGAATCCTCTGGAGAGCCCATAGCAAAGGAAAGGTTGTAGGAGGCTCCACGGCAAATGCTTTCAGAACCCAGTGGAACTGTGTGTGGAAATTTGCAATAAGAGGAAGATAAGCTGAAGGGCAGCAATGAAGCTGCCAAGGATGAAAACACTTGTTTGCAAGATCAAAGACTTTCAACATTCCTGGACTGTTCAAGCCTGAATTGGAGTAGTTCTGATATGCCAATAAGAAAACTCATTGCACAGGTAGCTGTAGCAGTTTAAGATGCTACTACATGCTCCAGCTACCTGTAAGAGCCCTCTGCTGTCAGTTAATGTGGCTACAGTAGGGCTGGGGAACAGATTAGCTGAAGTGTTCCACATTCTCTCTCCTGCAAAGATACCAAGTTTAGCTAAAACCACCAGTGATAGTAGTTTTAGTTAAGCTTTTAAAGCACAGGCTGACTTCTCATTGAAGCAGATAAGCATTTGCACAGACATCTCTTTTGCAAGAGTAACACAGAATTAGGGGGCAGTGCATTACACACAGCAGGCTCTAAATTCAGGCATTACAGTCTTGATTGTTCTGCTTATGGAAACAAAGATCTGTTTTTTCCTAGTATAGTTCTCCAGTATAGTGCTACGTGTCTAAAGCTGAGCCAGATCTTTGGATTGCTCATCCAAAACAATACTGACATCAACAGAGGTTTCACTCGAGCTTTGTAGAATTTCATTTTCTGTGTACAGAATGAATAGGAGGAATGAAACATGTAATTCTGCAGACGGCTATTTGCATAACATTGTGCTAAAGCACATTATAAGATTTACCTGTTGCTGGTGTACAGTGAATAATAGTCTGTCCCAGTTCCTCATTTTCCTCATTTCTCAGAACATCTGCCTCAGCTGTATCCAAGTAAAAATGAAAAACAGGTTAATTATAGGAAGAACAAGTGAAATTCAGCAAAGCCTAACACTTCACCAGCATTCAAGACTTTAACAGTGGAGCCGTTCTCATTTGGCACATGAAGTCAAATGTTCAGTGCAGGAATCGCTGCATCAGTTTGAATTACTACTGCATGTCCCACCTACTCACAACACTCTATAAGAAAGCAGCAATATCTTTCACCACTGGAGAAAGATCTATAGGCCTTGAAGCGCCACAAAGAACTGTTGTGGTTTAAGTGCTCAGACAGAAAATGACAGAAACAATACTGGCAATTATTCTTTTATTATTGTTTATAAACACTTACCCTTCTCACGATCCAGCAAGGCACCTTGATCTTGGTGACCTGAATCTTCAGCATTAGAGTTTAAGTAAGAATCACAACCCCAAAATGCACAGCACTGGTAAGCATATGGTACAGAGAGTGACCTGAAGTACAGGCAGAATACCAGTGTTACCCATTGCAACCAACGTTAAGATTACCATCTACTAATAACATTTAAGTAGCGCACTGTCATGGGTTCAGCAGTAGCAGACACACACTTAAGTGCCAAAATGGAAGCTTCTTTTTGGCACAGTCACTAATAAAAAACTATTACTTCAAATTGGATCAGTTGTAACCATTTTTGATGAATTTTTGCCCGGAGATAATGGATAGGTGAAGACCCATACGTCTGCTGCAAGGAGTACAATGAAAATACTGTGATGTTTAGCACTCTTTACTACTGATTCTACTCCTTATACAAACCAAATTCTGATCAGTGCTTGTGGTGTTGATGTGCAAATGAAACTGCAAGCTAATTAAGCAAACTAATTCAGGAGTAACTGTTTTGTAAGAAAGTTAATTCCCAGATGATAATATTAAAAATTACGTCTTTCCTTCCCCACTCTTCATTTTGTTTCCCCAAAAGAGGAGGGCTTTTTTTTCCCTATTTTGTTTATTTGAGTTAAACAAAAATGGTACATACTATTTATTCTGGTAGAAAAGAAGTACAGCTGCATACACAGAATTAAGAAGTCCACATAAGCAATGAGATAATAGCAGGCCAGAAGCTGATTTTTCTAACTCAAGGTTACAATACCTTCAGTACTGTTTCTGAATTCTGTTCTTGTAAACATCATCAGTCTGAAGGATCCCACAATGCTTTAGTTCTCAAACACAGATCAAAACCTAAAATCAATCTGCTGTTTCTACAGGACTCCTGAGGCCTAATTCTAAAAGTGACATGGATTCTTTCACTGGTCTGTCGTGGTTTAGGCCATAAATCAGCCATGCAGTTTGCTACATGGAGAATCAAAAGAATGCAACTCCCACAGGTT
>JANRGW010045362.1:0-28937 GCA_024733675.1 Psilopsiagon aymara | reverse complement strand
ATATATATACACACACACATGCATCCACGTGCACACAAGGAGAGAATTATTTCTTAGTGCATGGACAGGGGAGGAAAATAAGCCTGAGGCTGTACTTCAGAAAGAAAAAAACAAACTAGACATTACCTGTCTTTCTTCTCTCCCATAAATTCACACACCTCCCTGAAGATCAAAGAATTACTTTCCAGTGGAATAAACAGATCTGAGTCTTCTCCATCTAATTTCTCTCTGCACCCTGCTGATTTTTTGGGGTTTGTTGGTTTTGTTTTGGTTTGAGTTTTTTTAACTTGTTTTTGTTTGTTTTGTTTTGTAATCGAGGCAGCATACCCAAAAGGCAGGCCTTGGTTCTTGTCCACACCTATGTCTGTACTTTCACTGCGCTTCACACTAAATTCATGTACACTAGTAAACTCTGGAAAACCAAAACACACAGTGAAGCCCTGAGCTGAAGAGCACCTCCTTTCCCACTGTTAAAGCAGAAGATGACCAGAGGAAAGAAGGATGAGAGCAACAAGGCAGCTGAACTCTCATCCAGGAAGAACAAAGAGGTCACGGAGATGATGACGGACCCTTCATCCCTACCTTGCATTGCCAAAAGCTCTGTCCCCCAGCACAAGTGGATCAAGTACCCGAGTAGCTGCATCTTCAACTGATGGCTCTGCACAGCCATCCAGTCTTTTGTTCATCTTCTGACCACAGCAGTAAAACGGGGGGGGGGGGGGTGGGGGGTGGAGAAAAGACTGCCACCCATGGCTGTCATTGAGCAGGCAGGTTTCCAGGTGAAAAGGGTGCTTTTCAGGCTCTCTGTCACTTCTTTGCTAACTTTTACCGTCATCTTCACAAATGCAATGTATGAATAGAGTTGAAAGTAATAAAAGATGCCAAATCCTAAAGCCCAAGCCAAGCAGAAAGACAGGACATCATGCTGTGATTATCTGTGTGCCTCCCACCCTCCATTTACATATGAGTTTCAGATCTCTGCAGCTGAAAATCACTGTGCTACAGATGCCAATGGATACATAACTAAAACAAAAGTGGACTGTTTGCCCTGACTTTTCAGTGACCTGCATTTATAGTTTTGACAAGAAAACCTGTGATTTGCAAATGTTATAGCAACAAGCAGAGCACTGAATGAATCAAAGTGGTTATTATGTTCAATGCACAAAACACAGCTCAGATGTGAAATGCACATAACAGAGGACTTTGCGAAACAACTGAAAAGTAAACCTGGCATATTTGACAACATCCACAAAATAACATAACTAAGGACTGTGCCCTATCTTTAAGATGGGACAAGGGAATATTCACTACCTCAAATAACCAGCAAAGTACAAGTAATATTCTTCACTTGGACTGAACTTTTACAAAGACTGTCCTTTTCCACTCAAGTGTTAAAGATAAGACTATGTTCTTTAAATTAGAGCTTGCGGCATGTACTTGAATTCCTTAATCTTTCAGAAGCTACTCCAATTCCAGCTTCCCTATAGGCATTGGCTTGTGAAAGACCTTTACATTTTAGTCTATAAATTCAGAGTTCACTTGCAGAGCCATCACCTTTGCTTTGATTACCTGTCAGGTTCCCTCCTCACACAAACTCCAACTCCCACCAGAAAGAAGCACAGGAGGATGATACGACCCTATATATTCAGCAGCTCTTCTATCAGTATTTGACATATTGTTTAAACATGTAAAAACATGTAAAGAACATGGCAACTTAAAGGACTTCAATCAACTCAGACTTAAGGAAACACAAGCTATGATGAACTCCTACCTCAATTCAAACAAATAAAAGCTTCAAAGTCTAACACACACACACACACACACACACACACAAAATTGTTATATTTATATAGACACAATGTTTTGTTGTCATCCTGTAACCTCTCCAGGTGTTATATGCCAGGCTGTTGCTCTCCTAGAACAAACCCCAGCAGCATGCCAACAGCCACTGCTGTAGAAGCTCCTGGACGAGCCAGCCATGCTCCTCACTGCACCAGATATATCTCATAAATGTAATCTCAGTAACATTATGAAGGTACGGCCACACATTAACAATTCTTTACTTGGGAAGAAGAGACTATGGTGGATTTGTTTGTAGCTACTGTCCCAGCCTCCCTAGCTCTCACTGTGACCACACTGAGCGTCCCAGGCTTCAGGGACTGGGAAATTTTAACAGCTTTGTACTAATAGCAGGAATTTAACATTGATGCTAATGAAAAGAAAAATCACTCCCAACTCTTGTGTTAAACCACTTCTGCTCAATAGCAATCATTAAAGAGCTTTTGCTCTTTAAAGTGCTCCTTCAGAAACCACAAAGAAATCACTCAAGTAACAGTGGAGTAGATTATTATGTTTTGAAGTTGAGTACTGATAAGCCTGGTACCTAGGAAATCCTGCTACAATGCAAGGCAATAAACCCACCATGTTAACAGAGGTACTTTAAAATACTCCGCACGTTTGCTTGCTGCATATCAAGCAGCGGCTCTCACTACCTTATGTGTTGAGAACATCAATACCAGGATTTCCTTCATTCAACAACAAATTTGCAGCAGCTCTCAAAGTAATGATACACACCAAAGCTATTTCAACTGCCAGTACTGATGTGCCAGCACATATATTTCTTCTAAGTAAATGTCTAAGATGGGACCAGAGATCATACAAAGTTTGCTGAAAATTACTCAAAGGATTCAGCTGATCTTTACCTACACGCTGTGTAACTTCCATTATCCCACTTCAGTTTCTGATAGTTCAGTTTCTAAATAATTTCCTGATTCTTGTTTAAACATTACGTTTAAACAATTTTTTAAGCAAGCCCAGGCAGTTTAAAAAAAAAACCAAAAATGCTACAAAAATCCCAGAGATTCCTGAAGCTCACAAGAAGTACCCATACCTCACTTTCAAGAAAACCGGAACAGCTTCTGAATGCTAACATGGCAAAGAAAAATGAAACTCTTGTCATTCAGCAAGTATGTAAAGTTCATGAAGCAGTATATTTAAACTGCTGCATATTTAAAGATTTTTCAGCACAAACATGCGCAGGAGAGCTCTTCTACATTCTTTACTCAAAAAAAAAAACCACCCAACAAACTGCAAGGGAGAAGAGCATACTCAGCGTATTTAAGTTGGCATTGTTTATGCAATTTAAAAAAGAAATGTGGGTAAATTTATTCTTTCCCCATTCTGGTGCCCATAGTTTAATCCCACAGCTTAACACAGACTCACTGAAGGGCTGGTCCCCTTTAACCCTTCAATAACAGCAAAGCAAGCAACTAAAAAGGACTCTGAAGACAACCCATTAGAATTTGGTTAGTTGAAAAACCATCTGCCACTGGTAAAGGTTCACACCACATGTGAGACCTCAGAATGCTTCTTGACTAGTCATCACTGTTAATGAACATCATCTTCCCCAGACTATCCTTGCAGACACCCCTATCCTCCAAAACTCCATACTCCAGAATCACAAAATTATCAGCATAAACCATAAAGCACTCTTTAAATCTGTAGGGATTTAAAATCCCTAAATAGGGAATCCTTCCTGAAACAAGGAACACCTAGAAATGCAAGGCTGTAGCAAGTATGTGCTACAGCACATACTTTAAATGTGTCCCGTCTGACTGAAATAACTCTGACTGAAATGCCTTCCATCCTGTCCCCACCTTTTTACCCTGCATCTTTACCCTGCAAAGCAAGATCCTGCTCTTGCTTCTTTCAGCCCCACACTTAAGACCCCAGCCTTTTCTGCTGGGCCAACCTGATTCCATCTCCCAGAAAATATAATCGCATCCCAATTCAACGTGCTCATGCCTCTGGCTTTATCCTGCTGCAGGCCTCCTCCAGCCTTCTGATATGGGAAGGCAGACTGCAAAACTGGTTCTAATCCTGCAGTGGAGGCTGTGAACAGGTCAGGCTAGGGAGCCACAACTGCTATCAGGTACCGCAGACAATGACTGCTGACCACATGCATGAAGACACTTACCCTGCAGCTCAGTTGAACACCCACACGCAGAGAAAGGCAGAAGCTATCACACTAGAGTGCCACACTGGCATGATCACAGTACCCACAATTCGGGAATCTGGTGTAACAGTGTAACTGCAGTGCTTTGAACTAGTGCTACAGAACACTCCAATATTCCCTGCATGTAGGCATGTGTGTACATGTGCAAGGGCAGTAACTCTGTGATTCCTGAATGATAATGATAATAAATCACCTCCAATACGTGAGCAGCTACTGACAAGCTTTCAAACAATGACTCCTGGATTTGGTGGTAAATGCCCACTAGAACTTGCAGCAATTATGGTTTTGGAGTTTAAATGGAGCATTCAAAGCATCTAAAATTCTTTATCATAGACTCAAAAGAATGGTTTAGGTTGGAAAGGATCTTAAAGCTCACCCACTTCCAACCCCCTGCCACAGGCAGGGACACCTTCCACTACACCAGGTTGCTCCAAGCCCCATCCAACCTGGCCTTGAACACTGCCAGGGACGGGGCAGCCACAGCTTCTCTGGGAAACCTGTGCCAGCATCTCAGCACCCTCAAAGGGAAGAACTTCTGCATAAGATCTCATCTCAATCTCCTTTCTGTCAGTTTAAAGACATTCCCCCTTCTCCTGTCCCTATAAACCCTTGTCAAAAGCCCCTCTCCAGGTTTATTGTAGCCCCTTTAGGCCCTGGATGACTGCTCTAAGGTCTCCCTGGAGCCTTCTCTTCTCCAGGCTGACCAAGCGCAGCTCCCTCAGCCTGTCTCCAGAGCAGAGCTGCTCCAGCCCTCAGAGCACCTTGTGGCCTCCTCAGGACTCCCTTAAGCAGGTTCACATCCCCCTTGCGTTGGAGGCCTCACACATCCTACCAGCTATTTTTTCTGGGGTGCTAGACACAAGTTTCCACTCAGTAAAACTTCTTCATTCTGCTAATTCTCACCTCCATAAATAAAGGCTCTATTAAAAATCTCGTTCAGAGGCCAGAGCTGGGAAAATACCCAATGTAAACAGAAAGTAAAGAGCTGTTGTTTAGTGTTCTGAACCAGGCTGGCTACTGGCCAGCTATAATATAAACATTAGAGATCATGAAGCTCCTGTAACCATCATCTTTATTTCCACCCAGGTATGTTTACCGGGCTTGTTAATACATACAGTGTGGCAACCATCTTCCTACGCAGCTAGGACTGGAGCACATTAAGAGAGAAATTGGAGAGTGGATACAGGATACAGGAGTTGCAAACCAAATGATTATCAATAAATTATAAAGTCTTATGAACAAGTAATTTGTGTCTCCACCAAGAAAAAAACAAATCTAAAACCTACTTCAGAGCAAACTGTGAAACTGCCAAGAAGAGTCAGTTAAGGGATGCTTAAACTTGCAGGTTTTGGATAGAGATTATATATTTAAAAGATAGAAGCAGGTTTTTTACATCCATTCTGCAAAGAGTTATTTGTTTTAGAAGAAAGTCACAGCAGCTCAGGCGCTTTAAACCCATTTTTGCCACAAATTCCTTTGGGCAAGAACTCACTTTTTTTCCTTTTTTTTTTTTCCTTCACTTATTAAAGAAATCAATAAAGCAGCAAGCTGGCACATTTTGTTGCTCATACTCACAATCCCGAAGACCAGTCCTACATTTCTTTGCCAGAAGATGCTCCCTACATTAGTAGGGAATATGCACAATTACACTGTAATCCTATGAGTGATGCAATGAACTGAAAGTTTCCCTGAAATTTGTTAAAATGACAACTACGTGTTCTGGTGAAGGAAATAAACTGCTCAGGAAAAATGCTTTACATTTCTTACCACACTAGTCTCAAAAACCAATTTGTTTTCAAATTGCTGCCAATCCTCAAAAATGATGCAATCTTTAGTGCACACAGATGTCCTTCTCAGGAACAGAGACGGGGGCAACCCACAGTGTGAGGCACAGCAGTGGAATTAAGAAAATAGATATAAAAAGTTTTTTCTGCGCCTCTGGCACCAATGACTTCCAGACTGGATTTGCCCACCCTATTTCAAACCACTGTCCTGAAATCCCAATTCAGCTTTCCTGGGAAAAAGTAGTAACAAGTAACTTGCTACTTATTAACCAATTTCCTCCTTTTTCACCTTAAAATTTATACAGTTTATCGTTTGCCTAGCAACAATGAAGCTTCCAGAAAGGGAAACCTCAGCTTAAAGTTGTTACTACGATATTTTAATTACAACGATTTTATGTCAAGCGATTATACTGGTTACATTATGCAATATTTCCTAAACAGTCCATAATTTTTTTTTAACAACCGAAGTGTCTCCTTTTTTTTAAATGGCTCTAACATGATCTTCTTTCCAACCATATTAAAAACATACAAATTTTTAGAAGGAGAGAGATGCTGGTGTAATTCATTATTTTTCCTTCAATTTTGTCCCTTCCCTTTTGCACATAAAGTTACCATCAAGCCAGTAACTGCAGATTTGATATACTGAACTTTAAGAACAAACATATTACAAACAACTAGAGGAAAAAATGCACATTCATTGAAAATGAAATGGATAGTTTGTAGACAACAAAGGTACTTACTAAAGTAGTTCCTGGTTTTTCCATTACTGAAATGCTGGAAGCCAGGAAGGTGTTTTGTTTTGTTTTAAATAATTATTATTCACATCATATAATATGAAGGATTTTTATTACAATGTATTTGCACAAAGTGACAGTGGCATTCAGACCAAGGTATTCTGTCTTCTACACACACACCCCAAGACGAGGGAAGTGTGGACATTAGATTCACAAAATGTCTGCAAACTGAAACGTGCATCTATCCTGCTCTAGGATCCCAAAGCCTGGAAAAGCCCCTGCCAGCTCTTGGCATCACAGCTCATTGCTCCCTCCTGCTACGAGCTGTGTGCTTCCCCTGCTCACCATGGTGGACAGGAGACACTTGTGGTAAGCAGCCCAGCTGAAGCAGCTCAGTGGGTCTATGGGATAAGCTGCAGCCCATCTTATCCTTTTGCCATGCGCTGCTTACCACGCTTTCTTCAGATGAAAAAGGCAGGAATACCCAAGCGACTATGAGGAGGTAGTGGCCAAGATCCAAGTTGAGGGAATGCAGAAAGCACCTTTGCAAAAGTTGCACAATAGTTTGCAAAGCCAGTTTCAAAACTAATTGGTTTTTTTCCTCCCCCAAACTGTTCCATAATCTGATGCAACACAGAAAGAAACAAGATCTTAGGCCAGAAACTTGAATTTTGGCACAAAGGGAAGAGATAATCTGCCCCCTCTCTCCATATGTAAGCAGAAAGGAGGAAAAATCTTGAAGCCCTTCCCCCCTCCGCCTCCTCATCACAGTGATAAGCATCTACCACCTAGAGAGCTGTAACTAACTATTAAGGCCTGATTAAGATGCTTTATAAAACATAATAAGCCATGAGATAGTACAAGTATGTATGAAATACCTTGTGAGCAACTAGCAATAATGGCTGAGGTATTCATAACTGTCTGTGTGATTTCAACACCTTCCAGTAAAACCAATACTATGCGTGTCTCAAGCAATACTCCTTCCCAGAAACCCCTTTTCCTCCTCCAGATACAAGAGACTTGGGCATGATTCATTTCTTTTTGCACAATGTTTTAAAATTGCTCAAACACCTTAGGACATGCAAGAAGGATGATAAATGTTTAACGCCACCACCACTGCATTTATACAGCAGTCTTGTACCTGTGTTTGAGTTTTGAAAGAGTTTGGATTTGGGTCACCCCACCAAAGATGACAAATAAAATTCCTTCGAAACTTAGCTTGGGAAACTTTCTTCCAGTTGAAACTGCAAATATCTGAAAGCCCGGGTGCATTATTGCACATACATAATTATACTTCAAAACTTGACAGAATAAAGAAAAAGTGCACAAAGTGACTGAAAGGGGAACTTGGAGAACAGAACAAGAACAAAAAGCAAAGTACAAAGACTTACAAGGACTGTAAACCGCTCAATCCTCTGATGGCCTCATTAGGTACAGTCTTCAGCTGATTGTTCTGCAGGGTTCTGTGAAAATCCACTGTGTTAGTAAAGTGTGATTTTACAATAATCTTTATCAACAGTAAAGGTGGCAGAAGAGCCCACAGTCCTGTTATGGTTTCACAAATTTCTAGCATACATAAAATCATGTAGAATTATCAAGCCCAGACACCCAAAGGCAAGGATGTAACAAGAAAATGGTCTATTTCAGTTTTATTTGCAGCCCATTAATTAACTGCATGAATTTGCAGAGAACAAGCCTCTAATATAATACTCTGAAATTCCCCTGGGAGTTCACTGAGGAGGTTGAAGAAATTAACACTGCTACAAATTTGCTACAATGCATGGTATTTGATTATTTTCTTGTGAAATCATCCTATGCATGCTATGAAATACACAAACCTCTAATTTTTTCTTAAAGCCGCATCAATACACAATGCACTAACGATCTAATTTACAAAGTTCACAACAAAGCACCTCTGGGCACAACATGAAAAAGACACAGAATGAAATCAGAGCCAAACTGAAATAAGTTATACCGGGGTTTTATAAGAAGTTCTCTTATGGGACAACATATTATTACATGATGAGTTCTTTTATAAAGAGAAATTAAATAACTGAGATCTCATACATTATGAAATCATCCTAGATTTTGGTGCATACTGGGGTAAAAACGTAAGTGGACAAGTAAGTAAACTGTTAATAGCTACATGCCCAATGTTTCAAGAACTGCTAGAACCTCAGGCACCTTCAGGACTGAGTATCCTGATGAAGATGCCTTCAAGAGCCCTAAACTGCACTCTGCCTAAATGCCACTCTGCATTCTACTCACAAAACATCACATTTAGTAGTTTTGCAGATGGGCAGTTTCCTAATCTGTACCCTGCTTACGCTGTCTGTTTATAGTTCTTTCTTTACGACCTCAGGGTCCTTTTCCACTACTGATTTTTTTTTTTAATATCTGCTGAATAAACTATCCATTACCCTACTAGCCATCAGAAAGATTTACAATAGCATAAATGCTACAACTGTGACATACAGGCTTTTAGAGCCACAAGCAACAGAAAGCTCTTTTTATCCTTAGCTATGGAAAAACAGTTGAAATGAATATTCTTGTCCCAGAAAGGAAAACAAGATATGAAAAACAGGGCACATACTTGTTTGAGGTTTTCTTTTTCAATTAAATTTTTTTTCTAACAGTAATATATTTTCACCCAAAGCACCAAATTCTAGGAATTATTTCTATCACCATTAAAGGTCAAACAGAGTTTTAAATCACTGTAAGTACTAGGACTACTTGATAATATTGTGGCACCTGATGGCGTAAGCTGAAGGGGTGGAAGAAACAAAAAATCTTTATGTGGCCTTTTTAGGATTGCTCATTCTTAGGGCTCTTCTACAAGATATACTTTAGAAGCAAGTAAGGGTTCTAATTAAACACAGTAATTACGCTTTAGTCAGGTTCACCACTGTTCATCATCACCACTGTTTATCATCACCACTTATAGCAGGCTATGTAATAAAACAAATAAAATAGAAGAGCTAAAATGGGACAGGGAGAGCAAAGATTTCTTCCAGCCTACCAGTAAACAGGCTGGCTGTGCACTAAGAAAGCATACAGCTAGCTATGAAGCTTTAAAACCCCATTACTTACAGAACTTTGAGTTCTTTCAACCCAGACAAGGCCTTTGGATGGATAAAAGAAAGGTCATTGCCAGCCAGTCGCCTGGAAAAAAATGGCAATAATAATTTCAGTCATATAATAAAGCACTTCTACAACCATCTAAGAAGGAAAAAATCACAGATACATCAAACCTTGCAAGCAGTTATGCATTCTGTGTTCAATTATGCCATATTCATGACCTTCCAAGTTGGCAACAGTTACTTCAGTCATTGCACATTTTTAACTACAAGAACATTACCCAGCCTCATGGATATATTTTGCAAACATGCTAGAAAAAACACAGCCCAGAATGATAAAACAATCTCCTTATGACACTGGGTTTGAAAAGTGCATCTACCAACTCTTAACACAATCCCCTGGCTTTCAGCATTGATCTGCTTAAAGCCATGCTCTGGTATCCATGTGGTTTTAATCTATGCAGCAGTTTCTAAAGAAAGTTAATGCACTTAAGCAAAAATAGCTAGATGCTAGCATGAAACAGGGAAAAGTTTCTGTGTGAATCCCAAATGTGAGGATGCTATTTGCAAGCAGGCAGTATGTTCACAGTGCTGACAACTGACAGGATGCCTGCTGACATTATCAAGACATAATCTTGGTAATATTCGTCTTTTGGGTCAGCTGTTTGGACACACATTTTAGGAAAGAAAACTCTTTTGGGGGAGGGAGAGAGGGAATAGGATCCTCAGCTGTACTCTCTCTCAAGATGTGGCTGGTTTCATACTTGGGACTGCAGACACTAACATAAAGTAAATTGTGAAAACCACCATGATATTAAAAGCAATAAATATAGGAGATTCTGCAGAAGACAGAGCAGGAAAGCAGAAACAGCAGCCAAAACAGCTGCTTTCAAAGGGCTTGCTCCCCCCTTCCCCCATGTCCTGACCAGCAGACCTTGTGTGGTCCAGCCTTGGTTGAGTTGCTAATAGTTGTGACATAAGGTATTTTATTAAGGATAAAAGACAGTGATGCAGAACACCTGGTAATCTGTAGCTGCCAAAGGTGCCATCATTGCAGCCAAAGTATTTGCTTTCAGACATGGTTTCACATCCAAGCTAAGGAAAAGGGATGTTATGGAGAAGGTTGCACAATGAAATCACCCAGCGGAAATACTATGTACAACGCAGTATGTGTTAGTAATTAAACAACAGTGGGTGTGCTTTAACAAAGGCAACAGAACATCGAAACCCACCTCTGCTGTTGCGGGGTACTCTGAAGCAAACCAGCAACAGCAAGAGGAAATTATTCTTTGAAAGAGGCAAATGAAGGAAATAACAGGACCAAAGCATCAGCTTGCCAGAATATGACAACATTATTATGTTTTTATCTTAGGCTCTGTTTCTAACTACATAAAAGAGATTATCCAAATTATTTTGTGCCTACGTAAATCTGCTCACAACAGAATTGATGACTTCATAAAATGCTGCCTAATAGAGAGGATGCTTATCAAATGCATTTGACAAAGATAAATGGTTTCATTTAGAAACCAAGAGTGAAGAAAATGGCTTCTCATGAACAGGAATGTGACTACAGCAGCAAATACTATCTGATTTTAGAAAACTAGGTTACTCTCATTTGTTAAAGCAGACCTTGGTATTTGTTAAGTCCTTCTATTTTCATGCACACCCCAACTGCCACAGCTATGGCTCTGACATCCTTCCAAGCATGCTTATATCTCAGCTGGTTCTGCCAGAAGAAGCTGAGAACTCCGGACTGCTGAGAAAGGCCTGCCTGTGGGGCCTGTGTGTAACCAGAGAGAGATCACAAGCAAAACAAAAAGAATCAATGTAACTTACTCCTGAAACCTCCTGTCTGCAAACAACCTCAGGACTTCAGAGCTGTGGCATCATTTTTCAAATACTTGGCATTTTTAACATTAACAAAAAATTCCAGATGGCAACTAAACACTGCCCTAAATTCACTTTATTGTCAGGAGCTGCCTAAATCAACTGTGTTAACTTTTTCAGGGGGGACATGGAAGGAGGTTTGCAGTATTTCATGGATTTCTTTTATCAATTTCTTAAGAAGTTCACTGTAAGCAGAAAGAAATATTGATGAAACACGCTGGGTCTCTACACCAGAGCACCAATAATCTGGAAAACACATGTTTATTTTTAAAAGTGCTCAAAACATCAAAATAGAAATCCTTAAATCAAGCAAAATGTAGCTGAGGCTACTGCATCAAGTTATTTTGGCACTCTGGCTGATGTTGATCCTACCTACCACACCATTCAAGAAGCAGCAGCCCTGCTACAAATGCATGTCAGCCAGCTCTGCTGAGGTTCCCTGTTAATTAGGATGGTGTGTGGATCATCAGGCATCTGCTGTTAACTTCCCCACCACCAGAAGAGGCTGGGGATTATGATTTGTTTGAAAAAAGCTAAACTAGATCTAGTTGAATAGCCTCCCCCAACCACACTGAGAGTCACAGACACAACCTACAGAGCACTGGAAACAAAATACAGCTGAGCTACAGCAAGGCTTGCGTGACTTCAAATAGCAAGACTTTGCCTACCTCAAGGCAACTCCTGTTTATTCAGCTTTTTTGCAAGCAACCAACAGAAAAAAAAAAAAAAACCTCTTGCAATCCGTTACATTTCCGTTTCTCCTCCATCTGGCAAGCTTCCAGGAAACAGGATACAACTAGCCAAGTGTGCAAAGGCTTTACTAATCAGTTTACCAAATATACATTTATCATCCACGTTCTAGCCTTGGGGAGCACGGCTGCTCGTCAGATTTCGACTGCAGTTCTCCAGCAGGCAAAGACCAACGTATCTTTCCTCTGCTGTGGCATGCAGCAGTTGAGAGGTTGGAATGATTTCTCTTTACATAACCAGGTTCATTTCAAAGACAGAAATGAAAAATTAATGGAATATAATATAGCACATGTACAGCATATAAAGTAAGACACCACTGAAATCACCCAGCCAGGTTTTCCATGTTACCTCCTTTTGGCATCTCTCAAAAATAGTTGCATTCAGATTTTCAATCTGAACATTTATCATGTTCAGACTGAACATTTGAATGATTAAATATTTAAAAAAACACCTCCAAACTTAAACAGGGGAGATTTAGGTTAGATGTAAGAAAGAAATTATTTACAGCGAGAGTGGTGAGGCACTGGAACAGACTGCCCAAAGAAGTGGTGAACGTCCATGCTCGAAGTGTTCAGGGACAGGTTGGATGGGGCTTAGAGCAACCTGGCCTAGTGAAAGGCATCCCTGCCCATGGCAAGGCATTAGAACTGGATGCTCTTAAGGTCTCTCCCAACCCAAACCATTCTGTAATTTTTTCTCTCACACACATGCTAAATTTGCTAAGGAAAATCACAGCTTTACCAAGGCCCAAATCCAGCACAACAGAAAGGAAGCACCATCATCTCCTCACAGCAAGACTCACTCTAAACCACCCAGGATCAACCCTGGGAACCTCTTCTTCATTGAGAGACAACTTCATGCTGCTACAAAGTGGCATCTGAAAGCAGCCCTACGTTCACACTACCCAGAGCAGAATACCCATCCTTCCCTTCATTTTGAGTAGAAACAGCTTCAGAAACCTTGTCTGAAAGCCCATCTATTGTTACTGAGTCAAGGTGCATCACCATTGGTTAAGAGGTCTTTCTCCAAAACCCAGAAGACTGTACAACAGATTCATCCGTCGAGACAGTAAAGTCTTACTTTAATAGACTATTGTAAAGCACCCTGGTATGCTGTAGGCCACAAAAATCTTAATTTGCTGTCTCTTCATCCTCAAGGTACACAGACACAGCAGCAGGCATCATCTGCCATAAGGCATGTGTGTACCACACTGACCAAGAGTTTCCTTGCTAACCCAGTTACACCTCCCTTTGCTTGGAAACTCTGACCAGGATGCTGGTATCCTGCATTAGTTCATGTGAGTTACAACTTGGAGATTTCTGCAGTGGAATCATGCAGTTTTAATGTGTGACCACATTAGGTATCTTTCTTCCAGGTTGGCAATCTCCTTGTAATTGCCTAGTATTGAACACTGTAGTCCTCTATTTCTGCTTTGAAAAATAAAACACTTAGTGTTTCAGTGGAACAAAATCTCTGTAAATTTGGATAAATTCAATTAGACAAAAGCAATTTCAGCATAGCAGGATAATAGAGTAGAACATTAGGAGGACAAAATACTTCTTCTATCCCGCCACATATAGGTACCCTCTAATCATTAGTTTCAGAAAGACAGTAAATGATCTCCAGATGTAGAAGACACGTTGGTGCTATTACAGAAATGCAGATACAATCTGGCTGGGGAATAATCTTCCATGGTATCTCGTTCCTGGAGCACACAGCAAGCACAGCTCCTTGCAATGAAACTCAACTGAAACCAGCAGACTGCTTTCCGTCTTTTGGGAAATTAAAACTTCTGGAATTATGAATATGGCAACCTGGCTGCATGTTAACCAAGCCAAATTAATCACTGGTTTCACTCCAAAATTAGGCAGGATGTCCCACGTATACATTTTTGTCTGTAACAATTAAAACCATCACCCTTCATTTTGACAGGACACAATACAAACTTCTTGGAAACCTCTCTGCGTGTCTTGCATCACAGATGGTGGTGAACCTCAGGTTACTTGAGCAAAGAATTAGGTATTCTGTCCTTCTGAAGATCTCATGCAAGTAATGTGTTTTACTATGGGTTCCTTTCTTCGCCTTGGTGGTATTCTGGGATCCTCCTAACTTTATTGGTCCATCCTATCTCTGCTCACAATACAATGGCTACTTTCTCCATTCATCACCTGCAACCTTACTGCCTCACTGAAAATTCCAATAGTGACAAAGACTGGAATCCAGATGTGATATAAATTACCCAGTTTATTATTTTTATTTCTCCATTAGCTGCTTTCTGGTAAGACTCAAGACTCTTACTTCAAGACCTAGTCAAGGCTGAACCTTCCATGTCCACTCAACTTTTAGCTCTCCAACTTACCTATTTTCATCCCATTGGAAAACATTCCACTGATTCCCCACTTGCACTTATGCAATTTCTTTACTTCCTTGCTCTCTTACATCAAACTATTCTGCCATCCTCACGTGCCTGTCCCCAACATCAATGTCTTCAGGAGTAACCTCTGAAAACACCCCATAGACACACCTGTTGATACCATGGATTAGATTTTCTCAAACCTAAGAAAACAGCTTCAGGTTGCATCTACCCCAGAGAAGCAGCTGCTTCAGAACAGAATTCAGTTTTCTTAACAGATGACACATAATTACATGCTACATTTTGCTCATCAAGGCTTGAATTTTCACACAAGAGGTACAGCCACTTGCAGGAAACGACCACGGGCACGCTGTGGGGCCAAGACCTGTTGTGCAGCCAGCTCCCACCCAAGCTGGGCAGCTGCAGAAAGGGAGGGGCTGGTAGCCCTGTCACTGCTTTGCTTATCTGTGATTAGCAAACAACCCCTCTGGGACTTCTGTCAGCTGCAGCCTGCTGCGCTGCTGTGAAGCCAATCAATAACCTACAGATTACTCCCAATTCCTCCACACTGATTTAACATAACTCAATAGATGCTTTATTCTGCTGCTGCTAATGGAAAATGCATTTGTCCCCTTCTCCTTTTCTTATTGTAGTTTTAGTATTATACAGCCTCAATCCCTAAAGTCATGACTATGTAAGCTAAGACACATCAGGACTGAGAAAGAAAGCCTGTAGCTACAGCTAGCGCTGAAACTGCACCAACTCCATCCAGCTGAGTAGGCACTTCTCATCCTCAGCCTTCCCTCCCCACAGCATTTACAGCTTTCTCAAAGTTATATTGAACTTCAAGGTAACAGCTTGTTTTCAAAATGTGTTCCTGGTCTAAAACTTCAACATGTGCAAGCAAACTAAACCAACTGAGTGAAAGAAATGTCAACCCTGACCAGAAGTTCTGTTAAATTGTCAGCAAAAGTCACCACCACCCACTGCAAGACAAAATGTGGCTCTATGACACTGCTTTTCAAGGACTATCAAAGAGTATTTGTTACTGTAGTTTTTTTTTTTTTTTTACTTTACAGGAAAGTTATGATGGATTTTGAAGAAAGCAAGCATTCCCATTCACGCAAAACATGCTCTATCATTCAATTTGCAGGAAGTATCTGTGTTTGGATAAGACCTCCTTGAAGCAGAGCCCATAGGCTTCAACAGATAGGCACTGAAGGAAGTACATAACAACCTAAACCACTTATTAAACAACATGAGCTCTTAAAGCAACCTGCTTCTGTAGTCTCAGTTACTGTTTTCCGGGGGGGGGGGGGAGGGGGAAGAGTTTTCACAAATCTGCTAAGATACCCATGTCTTAAATGAAACCAGTACTGTGCTGCCTGGAGAACTGGCAACAAGCCTACAGCATGACAAGCTGTTGCAGTGAGCAATTTTGATTGCTCTGGCCTCCAAATCAGAATATATTTTATAAAATGCACCTTCTCCTCTCCAATTGCCTTTGTGGTTCTTGCACCGTGTCATGATACCCTTTCCTTCGCTCTACCATAGCCCAGGTAGACCTTTCTCTTTATAGTTATCTCAAGGCAGCTGAGTGAGTCTGCATATGCTGATCCAGGTTCTGCCGCTATGGATTTCCAGTTCTCTTTAATTTCTCACTGCCTGAATAGCCATCATTACAAACACCATTGTATTTACTTCACAGCATGTCCCTGCTCCTCACCATGGTGGCCAAACTTAAGCATTTCAGTGACAGAGTATGGGGAAGTAGGTGGCTTGCTGGATTTTCTTTCTTCTTCCTGTCCCCTCAAAAAGCCATGTCCAATGTCAAACTTCTCCTTTTTGCTGTGGATGCTAAGGGATCGGGGGCACTCTGCTGTGCTATGGGAATGACTTCTGTAGTGGTGGGCTGACTGCTGAGAAACCAGAGAGGAATTTGTAGTTGACAGCTGCGATATGGAGGACTCTGACACCCCAAGAGGGATCTGTGGATTTGATACCAACTTCATCATGGGCCAGCACAGAGAGAGAACTGACAGGAGCTCTTTCAGGATCAACATGCTCCTTCCTAACTAGAAATGTATTTCACTTACCTTGTCTGAAAGCAGAGACACAGATAATGAAAGTAACTGAGCTCAGTTTTGATCAAGTGGGATACAACAACTGAATCAACTACAGGTTTATGCTTTTAACACAACAGTGATATTTGGAAGCTCAGAAGGTTTCCCAGATCATGAAATATTAATGGTTACACATGAGTAAAAAAATGATTGTTGAGATAGCAAATCCTCAACATTGCTTTGATCCATCCATACAGCATGTTTCTTGCCCTGACATTAATTGCTTTCCAGGCTCAGGATCTTTTGAATGACCATTTAGTTAGCAAGTGCAAAATGTGGAAGTAGAATAAGTCTACATACATTTGGCAATTAACCTTCTGTTACAAGTTCCCTAACCCCTTCAGGTACATACAGAGTGAATAAAAGACCCTGGATTTGTAGAAACCTTCACACCAAATGACCTTGGAAGAATGGGAGTACTTTTCAATATGACTTTTTTCTTGTTTCAGATTGAGGTGCTGTTACCTTTCTCCCAGCTGAAGAAAAGGCAAATATTTTATCAGAATCATCTGGAGTTTTACTTTTACACAGGAAGAGCAGGAAAAGAACTTTCCATGAGTACTGCTTACTGCTTCTGTGCCAGGATAAGACCTGCCAATGCTAATTAGGCAAGAGTACTAACAAAAAATATACCAAAATACAACCACCCAAGAGGAGGAGAGGAAAGAAGGGAAAAGAATTACTTTATTCCTCACTATGTCTTCTTATGGTATCACAGTGTCACACCAGAGCACTATAACGTCAGAAATGCACTCTATTTTCTCAGAGCACAGGGATAATGCATTTACCTGCACATACAGGATTTGCTTTTAGTGCTTTTCTGCCTAGCTCTCTAAGCTTGTTGCAGAGCTACATGTGACTCTGGTTGAGGCTTGAGCCTGGAACTGGCTTCCTACTCTCTGGCACACGCACATCTTTTGTCACACTCTCCAATTCCCGAAACCAAAAGGAGGAGGTAGAGGCACAGCAGAAGCACTGTTTGGGGGACTTTACCTGGAGAAACCCAGCCAGAGAGTTTTGGAGGCTACCAGAAGTTTCTTATCTGGTTTATATATTCATACAGCCCCAACCTGGCAGCTCAGGCAGCATAAAAAATTCAGGCTCGTAAGACGGGTCTGGAAGCTGAATACCTCAAAGTTCAGCCTCCAGGCCATTTAGCTAAGCCAGCTTCTGTGTGCATGCACATGTCAAAGTAATGCTGAACACTGAAACTCAAAGACAACAGATAAGTAAGAAGTTTAATTTTCCTCTAAAAGTACTTGCAGCAGAATAACCAGTCTTGGGATCCTCATACACAACAATGCCAGCTTTTGCAATGAACATGTAGAAACAGAAACTGGAAAGAAACTTCCTCATCTTTTAAAAACAATGGAATTTACTCAACCTACTAGTATTTGTCCTCACAAACAGGAAAAACATGCAACTGTTAAGCACAGCAGGACCCTTCTAAGCTACAGAAATACTATTCTTCTATCAGCAGGATAGAAACTCATCCAGAATCAAAACTGATTTAGGACTCGCGCAGATAAGAAAACATTAATTAAACACAGGTTGGCGAGCATGTTTTTAAACACCATTTAGCATCTAATGTAGACCAAGTAAGTGATGTTTAAAAATATCTTAGCTGACTGTGGTTAATTCTACTTGGGAGTTTTGCCTAAAGGTTTGTCTTGACTAGAATCTGAAGATGCAAGTTACAACATGCCAACATGCTTTCTACAGCTCTGGCACGCACGAGGCAGCAAATGTTTCTAATGCATGCTTGCTGGTCAAGTTGAATCTTAGGCTACTTGCTACCACATGTGAAACCTACACCTTGCATTTTCTTCATTAGAACTTTACCTCTTGGAATTCAAGCTGCAGCAACCGAAGAGATTACCTCCTCCAGCTGTTCAAGTGTTCGGAGCTGGTAGATGGATGAAGAGCACTCATTGGCTTCCAACCCAAAGTATTTTGAAATACCAACAGAGGACATCTACCAAAGCAGCTGTAGAGAGCTCTGGGCTCGTTTCTCAGTCTCTGCTGGTGGGGCTGAATGGACAGGTATGGGGTGGTAATATGTCAAATCATACCAGCTAGTTGCACAAGAGGATATTTAATCACAGCCTCAGTTCCTACATGCCAGCTAACACGAGACATGAGGACAGCTTTTGTTGTGAAGATTCATCCTTATCTTTTCTACTCAAAACAAGCCCTTCATCTCCAGCTTCCCACTACAAATCCTGAGACTACTCATACTTAATAAAGGGAGAGGAACTACACCATCTCATCAACATTGAAACACTACCTTGAGAACAGTATTTTAAAAGAGTCAAGACTAACTGACAGAAACCATCCTTTCTCCAAATGCTCCACAGCCAGGTGAGGAAAGACACTGCCTCCCAAACTAACAGCTCAGCCTTGGTGGCCTTGGCGTTACTCCAAGGCATGTCTTATTCATAAAACCAAAGTAATAAAAAAGACAGACACTCCCCCTCCCTCCCCAAGGATAATACAACTTGGTGCTGATGCAGAAATTAGAAAGAAGGGGACCATCTAAATCACATACTGACACAACAAAAGCGAGCAGCTGTGACATTTCAGCCAGGTGGTCATCTTCAGCTGCAGTCAAGAGGAAAAATAGACATTTCCCTTGCAGATACTTCCTGATTACAACCTTATGGCAAAACCACCTCATTTTCACTGCCAGAATGCATTTTAATTAATCCTTATGTTCTTAAAATACACTTTGTCAATGGAAAAGCATGATCAGAGACTCTGGCTGGGGCAGGGAGAGTTGAGGTGTTTGAGCAAGGCCTCTTAGTGCTGTAATCAGCACAAATGTATCAAATAGCCAAGCAAATACTCAGTTGCACTCTTCCTTTCCCTGAAAAATTAGTTGCGTGTGTGCAGTCTCTCACTTGCTGTTTTTTCATCACTTAAAAACCAGATTAGCATTGTCTTTCAGAAAAGAAGAAATTTTTATTGATCTAAATCTTTCTTTTACCACTTTATTTCTCTAACCATTTCCACCAGCCATTAAATAGAAACCTCAATAAAGTGTCACAGAATGAAGACTGTTTCATACTGTACATGAACAAAAGCCAGAAACACAGACCTTGCCATCAACACACATCTGGAAGATAACAGAGCACTGCTCTCTCTTCAGTGTTTTCAGCTTCAGTGCTTGTGCTTTCACAAGGGACTGTTTTCCTTGCAGTATTATTGGGCATGATACAATCTTCAAAACCACACCAGTCAGAGAGCAGAGCATCCTCCCTAACACTTACTGGAGAAGGTCAGAGCCCTGCCTTGAGATTGACTGGCTGGGAGGTCACCAGTGCTGCCCTTCACGCAACCACATGCTTGTGTCACAGGCAATCTACAGACAGATTGCAGCACAGTTTGCTGTCCTCTGCCTCTCTGCAGTCTCTCACATGGACCAGTAGCCAGTCAGCCAAAACCTCATCATCTAAACTTCACCCATCAGCACAGGGCAAACAAGACAACAACATTTTAAAGAGTTAAGACTGGAAAGTGAAACAAGGCTAGAAGGTCAGTAAGTCAAGGAGATTTCTGCTTTATTAGAGTGGTTGACGTTTCTGAAGCCAAATTGGTAAACTGGGCAAAGAATGAAAATAATTGTTGATTTGCCCTCCTTTATAAGAGTGCCTTTTTAATTAATCCAGCAGATCATTAGCTAATATGGTGAACGGAAATAATGCAGTTAAAAACTTTCATACTACTTCATATAATTTTATTAGAAGGAACTGTATCTGTTCAGAAGAGTCTCAAAACGTAACACAGCCTAACTCTTCCAGTTGAAAATTCACACTGAAAAATGGTTTCTGCTTTCTAAAAACACTGATTTATCTAACTGTATTTCCATCTTTGAGCTTTCTAAAAATACTTTAAGGTGTGGTTAGAAAATGGTGGCCAAGTTCTTCAAGGATTTTTAGTTTCCATATCCAGCAGTTCAGGGCTGCAGTGTATTTACGTTAGCATTTTCTGGGGAATACACTTCATTAACTGCTGTGGCAAAGCCCTTGGTGGTCCGCTTCTTGCTGACTCTGACCATTGCCATTTCAATCATTCACAAATTACTTCCAGATGGGTATCAGTTACACAGAGATGGAGAATTTTTATAACATTTATAAATAGTGCAAGAATCCTACAGACATATGATAAGTGTGCGATGCAGTGACAGGCACGATGAGGCTGTGGACAGGGGCACATTGAGCGCATAACCCAAAGGGTACATTCTACACATGGACAAGCTGGAAGCCCTTTGCTTGTACTTGTGAGTAATGCTCAGGTAGGATGCTACCTTAAAGATGCAAAAACTCAGAGAACACCCGCAAATTCGATACTTCTCAGAAGAGCCACTTTCCTAAACACATCCACTTCATGCCAGTTTGTATGTCTTCTTTCACCTAGCAATCGGTCTCCCAGACTTTTGCTGGTGCCTCCAATGACCCAGCATGGGATGCAACCATCAAAGCACCCAGGTCACACCCCCTTCAGTGATGTAGAAAGCACCTTTTCACTGAGCAGGCAGCTTGTACAAGTCTGGCATGCTGCTTCTTGCACTTTTATTCACTGGTGTTCATTTTAGGATTCAGAAAATGATCCTCCAGACTACCAAAGAATTCACTGCATTAAGGAAATGACAACCCCCATTTTAAATGGCTCTTACTGCATTTTTTAATCTCATCCTCTTCATACAGGCACTGTGTAAAACTCAGTTGCCTACACAATACATCTAATTGCCTCCCATTTACATTCAATTAAATCCTGTGATACTATTTTGCAATATTAATTAACTAACTTTGCCAGGGGCTAATCTCCCTGAGCATTTGACAAACAACACAGCTAAAGTATGGTAAAAAGAGAAAGGTGTCTAGGACTGTCTCTTGAATGAATAGCTACTAGAGTCCATGGTGATGTGGGTACTTGCTGCATTCCTATTAGTCTGTGGGATTTTCATTTGCTTAGTATGTGCAATTCCTGGGAGAAGTTCTCAATGGAAAAGTCACTTCTAGCACAGATTTCAACACTACTTCGCTTTTTCTTTGGTGTGGAGACTCACACCCAGGTTTCTGTGCTGAAAAAGCAACTTTGCTTGTGCCTGGCAGTCAGAATGTAGATCTGCTCAACTATAAATAAGAGACGAGACAAGAGTTTGAAGATCATCTTAGAGTGGAGAGGGAAAATTATGATTGTACAGTGGGAAGTAAAACAGTTTGAGTTTTTCTGTCCACAATAAGCAGAAATAAAGATCAAATAATTTCCATATCCTGTCCCATAGAGAAAAAGGAATGGGCAGAATGAAGCAAAACCATGTCAGACCTAGTGCTGGTTATTTCTATTAAGAAGGGAAGCTATTTTTCTTTGAATCTACTTGATTATATTCCCTCTAAGGAAGAACATGAACTGAAGCAAAGGAACATGGAGTTGACTTGTGCATGGATGGTCTTGAGAGAAAAGGAAGAAACCTTCCTTATTCAGTGCTGGTAGGCACAGCCAGAGCCTTTGCACTGTTTGCTTCAAATTCAAAGCAGGTGCTGTGAAACATTACCAACAGCTCGTCTTGGTTAATGGTTTTCAACTGAGAATTACTGTTCACAGATATTGTCTACTGATGGCTCTGCTCTAACGTGTTTTTTCCTGTCTTTCTGCATCCGTGATAGCTCTTGAATTGGAGAGAGCTTTTCTTTTGTATCTTTCTGGAGAATCTCCTACCTCTGCAGCTGTAGGAGGTAACTCAAATAAAAATGAAAGCTGTATCTATTTTTTTTATTGCACTAAGGAATTATGATTGATTTTAGTATGTCTGAACATTTGGCAACTATCATTTTTACTGTAAAGTTGTTGGGGAGGGTGATTTTTTTTGTTGGTGGAGTTTTTTTTGGTTGGTTGGGTTGGGTTTGGTTGGTTTGGATTTTTTCCCCATAAATTGCTTTAACATTTCAAGTAAGCGTACTAGGAACAATTTAAAGCTTCTTTAATTCTGAGCTTAATGCTAGCCTATTTTTTCCTTGCAAACTGAAATACTGGAATATAGGGGGACAGTGAGAGACACGCTGCAAATGGCTCTTAAGCAATAAGCACAATGGATGATGGCTGAAGGCTCTGCCTTTTCTTTTTACCTTCTTTACCTCCTGACACACCCCAGGGTTTATGTAAGTTACACAATATGCACACCCACCAGTTAGGTTTTTATTGCTTAATTACTTATAGGGGGAAAAAAAAAAGTGAATTCTCCCACAGTCACCTCAAGTTGGGAAAACAGAGTTGTTTGGGGCTTTTTAACTAACTTTGGGTGTGAAATACAACTATTAAGAATCTCGAGAAAATGAACTACATATATTTTAACAAAACACACAGGCATACAACAGTGTGTATTATAAAGCACATAGGGAATGTTGGCCAGTATATATGCTGGGCCAAACAAGCCTTCTCAGGGCTTCTAATTTTTCTTTCTTTTTTTTTTTTTTTCTTTTTAATTAAATTGACTACGTCATAGTGCCTTTCTGAAATTGTGTCAATTGCACACAGCATCATCTGAAACCCTGGTAAACCTATTTTCTTTCATAAAGTATTCTTGACTACATTGCAAACTTAAGCAATACTGAAAATCAGAGGGAATAAACCCAAACCTGTTAAGCATGAAATAAGATACCACACGCTATTCATCTGACACAAGTAAGCTCAACTGCTTCACAATTTTACTGGTGAAAGCCAAAACCACTTAAGAACCAGGGAAAATTGAGTTATTTAAGTGTATAAGTAATGGCAGCTACTGCATTATCAGGATATAAGAGAGACCAAAATCTTAAGGAGAGGTAGAACATCTTATTAGACAAACCAGCACACCTGGGGTGCAGGGAAGAAAAGGAGAGCACCTTTCAGGAATGCAAGCTTTTCTTCAGGAGCAAGTGATTCATCTCATATCAAATTTCTCAGTACCTTTGTTCCAGTACAGTGCAGTGGTTGAGTTCCTTATAGCAGATAACCACAGTCAAAAGGTTCTGGGTTTTACCTGCAATTTTGCTATGGAGTTAATTTATCCTGCTACCCTCTACAAATGTCTTCCATGCTTTGCATCAGTCTCTTCATCTGTAAGGTTGGAAGAATGCTTCCCTACTTGATAACAGTTTGTCTCTTTGGGGAAATTAGTTATTCTTTCCCTAATGTGCATTTATTGAAAAAAATCTCTCAATATAGCATTCACAGTTCCAGTCTAGCCAAAATCACTAATGAAGACAGCTTTACTTTGTATTTTAAAGACCCTTCCATGCAGGAAATGCTACTTTGATACTGAAAACACACGAGAAGTAAAGCAAATTGCTGTGTTTTTGTCATATCTATTGCTTTTTACTGGAACTTCTCTACACTTACTGGCAAAGGTTGAACCATTACCCTCTCTTCATAGATAAGGAAACTAAGACACACAAAAGTCTCTTGACATATCAGAGTACCTACTAGAGTACCAATTGGAAGTCAAAGCCTTGTCCCTCTTCATTGACTGTGAAACGCAGTCTAATTCAGGGTTATGCTGTGAAAGAGTGCCTCAACTTGGCAAAGCCATCTCAGTGAAGACTTTGGTTCAACAGAACACCAGGCACATGAGCCTTAGCAGAGCTCAAGGATTCAGAAATACAGTATCACTTTAGTGGAACTTAATAAAAAGCTAACAAAACAAAAAAAAAAAAGCCAAGAAAAGAGTGAGGTGAGAGGAAGGTGGGAAGTGAAGAATTATTTCTGCCAGGGAAACTAAAACCAAGAAGCCCTGTACCACAGAACTTGAATTTCTCATGTAGGTCAGGATGGGCTTGTGAGCACTGCACCTGCAGCCTATGGGGGCAATGGGAGCAAGCTGCTCAACATATATTTTATGGAACTTATGCAACAGCTATACTGTAGCTCCTTCAGAAACAATGGTAATTACACACCTCTTGTGTTATCTTTGGATAACACTGTAATTAGTATGTGTCATCACTCCAGCCATGATTAAAATAATTACTGTAAAAAGCCCCTTGTAAGTAGCATTTACTGTTCCGGTTTCCAAACATGTACAGGATTATTTTTTTAAAGCATAATTGCTTTCTCTGTTCACAACTCAACACTATTTCCCCACCCACCTTCCACTTTACACAGACATCTGATGTTGTAGCAAAACCTGAACATGTGTGAAATACTTACAGCTCTTCCAAGTAGGGAAAGTTCTTGAATGCATCCTCCGGTAGCCTTGTGATGTTATTCATGCTGATATCTCTGGAGAAGAAAAGCAGACAGATTCATCAATAAACAGGAAGGGATTTTTACACTCTAGCAAAAGGAGGAGAAACAGAAAGCTTTGGCAGACAGCACGACAATGAAAAAAAAAAAGAAATCCCAGCATCACACAGTAGTATCTCTTTCTAGTAATTTGCATCTTGAACTTTTAAAGCACAGTAACTTGAGAATCCAGCTGCAGCAAAGACCGATATAATGGAAAGCTGATAAAAGAGTTCTCTGACACCTCTAAGCAAAAAAAAAAATTCCTATGGTATGCATGGATGGAAGAGGCTCTACAGCACTCTTATCCCCAGTACTAATTTTTACCAACTTACACATGCACACGATTTTAAACACAGATGAGTAAGACCACTCCACAACCACATCATATGAAAATAATAATAATAATAAAGACTGTGACCACCCACCATGCAAATTTTCATCCCACAGTGTCCTAAAAAAAAATTAAAAAAAAAAGCATTGGGACTTAATAAATAGCTTCTGGCAAACAGGGCTTCTGGAACAACTGTCAAGAATAGCAGAAACATGTCCTAGCTCTACCACAGTCATTTTCCTTCTACAAAACTTATAGAAGTCCCCGAGGTAATAGTTTTAAGCAGATTTCATTCTCAGTCCGTGAGCAGAGACAGGCCGGCAGCAAGTGCTTACATGATAGGTATGCAGACCTGTTCAGCTTTTTTTCTTTCCAAAGGAGCAGTAAGTGGCAAACCTGGTGCCATCACCTCAGTTCACACCTACATAACCATCACAGATAATCCCATCCTAAAGCAAGTTATTACTCAATGTGAGTAAAAGTAGCACGAAAACAATTCAGTTTGATAATTAAACTAATAACTGCCTGACAATTCATGACATAACAACTCAAGTTCTTACCTTCCACTTGGTTACTGCTTTTTTTTGTTGTATTTAATAAGCAGTTTAACGAGCAAATCAGTGAGACAGCCCTCCCTGCTTCCACATGCTCTTCTGTAGCATCCATGTGCCACCTCCCCATAGATTTTGGGTAAAAAGAAACAAACAAAACTAAACCACCCCCTCCATCTCACTGATAATCAGTAACACCGAGGCTCCTCTAGGAAGATCTTGAAAGGTTGGTGACTGCACACAGAACAGCAGATTTTGCTTGCCACCCAAAGTGCTTAATGTCAGAATAAAGTACTTACTGCTAGGGCAGACATTCTCAGCCCATCCACAGCCACCTCGCTTTTCAACAACTGGAATTATCACTTCTGATAAGGCAGAGAAAAGGCAACTTAGACTCTTCCTGCGCTACTGGGAAGGCACAAATCCCTGAAGAACTATTTTGTAGCTGCAAAAACACAGCCCATGAGAAATTAGAAGTTTCACATTCAGAATATCTTCCATAGCTCACACCCATGACAGGAGTCAGTGCTGACCCTAGGAGATTCAAAATCAGGCCCCTAAGAGGAGCAAGGAGCATGTGGAGGGGTTGGTGCTGCTTCTGTGCACAAACATCCAAGGCATTTGTGCCTCCTTTCATACTGTGATGAACCCAATACACGTCAGTACCATACAACCTACCAAAAATGTTGCAGCAGCTAATTAAACCACTTTCTGCAAGAAATGCCCACATTACTCCTCCAGCTGCCAGACCATAATGTCTTACATAGCTCATGAAAAAAGGTTTCCTTATTTATACTGACAACACAATGCACTATTTAAAACATGCCATAGTTACTGGGGGAAAAAAGTTTTCCCCCACGGCAGTTGACAATGTCAACTGATGTCAGTGAATTTATGTTCAGATTAACAAGTAACTGGCAACTGCTTTGCTGGCCCTGACCAGGAAGCACAGGCCCTCAGCAACCCCTGATCTGAACACTGCACTCTTACATGTAATCTAGATGAAATTGTCTCTTTAAACTAAATGTTTATTAAGTAGCAGACCAAGGCTTCACTGCTCATATCCAGGTGTAAACCAAGAGAGTTATTCCCCAGGAGTTGTTAACAGTATGCTAACGTAACTCAAGAGCAACTGTACACCAACATATCTCAAGACCAATGGAGACTAAAATAAGGTTCAGCACATGCAGACCAAACCAATTGTGAGAAAAGGACCAAGAAAATCCTCTATGGCACAACCAACCCCCTCACTAAGCTCCAGAAGGAGCTGAACTAGAAGATGATTAACTTCTGAACTCTACAGCCTGCATGCTTTAAGAGGTTCTTTGTGCCTCAGCAGCAGCTTGGGTACTGTAAGATGGTGCAGTTGCTGTGGGTGACGTTTTTCTTCTTGTTCAGGAAAGTAAATAAAAGTATGACATACAAGAAATGCCAGCTGTCTGCCCCACGGGAGTCTGCAACTTTGATTCACCTACATCCCATAGGCATTTTTCAAATTGTCATGAATATGTGCTTCACACATCCAGGCCAGCCTTCTCCTTTCCAGAGGACTACACACCCCAGTCACTATGAACTAAGAAGTGTCTATGAATAGAGCAGGAGAGCAAGCAGGGAGTAAAAACCCTACATGAATCCTAAGAAACAGTAACTCATGTAAGCAAATCACAACTCTCTCAAAAGACAGTCAAGGTGATATAAAACCCTATTATTGTATATTAAATGGTGATAGTAAGTCAGAAAGCACTTCATCAACAACTAACCATCAGTTGCTCGATGTTTTTGATTGCAACCGTATCGGTTGCACTATGTGACGGCTATTTGGGGCACAACAAGTAAGAAATCACACCTGTCTGAAAGCAATGGTCTTGAAGTTCAGAGCAAAAATGCCCGATTTTCACAAACATCACACACAATCCTAAACAAAGTCAATGGAAACCATGCAGACCTACGGTATGGCTGCATCCAAATATGACACAATTTTGGCTTTCTCTGGGCTCTGAAATTAGTGAAGAATGATTTTTGCCTGTGAGTTAGCATCTAAGATTTTCATTTAGGGAGTAGACTCTTCAGATGTAAGTAGACACCTTAATAATGAAGACGTGTAAAGCATCATCAATATTCCCAAATCCTACTGAATTTTTTGTTTCAAGGAAAGCTAAACTTACAACAGAAAGATGCACAAAGACCCATTGCAATTCTGTCTTTAGCATTATCATGTCAATCTTCACGGGCTGCTTATCACGATGCCTTGCTAAAAGTCTGGAATTATGACCAAGTTTCTGCATTTGCCTTCACTGCAAGCGATAGTCACTCCTACTCAGTGAAAAAGGCAATCTTTATAGCACTAATTCACAGACTTCCAAAGTTTCTTCATGATCACCACACTAGTTCTAAATCAAATTTTGTTTAATTAAAAGCGTTCCGTAAAAGCAGTTTTGCTGCAGAAATTATAAGTGTGACTGAAAATGCCTCACCCATTAATAGACTTGGGTAGAGCACACTTTGAAAAACTGCTAGATAAAATTAATCTTATCTGAAGTGCACTATCAGCAAAAAAACAACCCACATAGAAGGGAAAACCACAAGGAATTGTAGAAGCCAAAATCAGACACTTGTTTTGTTTTTTGTATATGTGTGTGTGTGTGTGTGCGCGTATGTGTGTGTACATATAGGTTTTTTAATTTTCACTTCACTCTACAGAACATCCTCAGTTGAAGAATGAGTTCAGGGGCACAATTCTCTGGTAATAAAATATGAAGAAGTTCATGAGCCTCAATGCAAGAAGTTACAAACAATATTATCAAACACCCATATCACTAAAATTAGATGACTTAATAACTGCTCTTTAAAAAGTTTACCTACTTAATTTGGAAGACACTGGCAGTATCCATGGCAATGATGCTATCACATAACTGAAGGGTCACGTCAGCAGCTGCCCAATGCCTCATTTCAGCAGGACTCTGCCGAAGGACCCTCTCTGGATTGTGTTATTACTCCCAGACCTAAAGCCCCCAAAACCAGTACAACACTTACAAATCTTCTGATTCACCACCAACACCCACCCCCCCAC
>JANRGW010045361.1:0-38405 GCA_024733675.1 Psilopsiagon aymara | reverse complement strand
CTCTTCATTAGGGACTGTAGTGACAGGACAAGGGGTAACGGGTTGAAACTTAAACAGGGGAAGTTTAGATTGGATATGAGGAAGAAATTCTTTAGTGTAAGCATGGTGAGGGCATGGTGAGGCACTGGAATGGGGCGCCTAGGGAAGTTGTGAATGCTCAGTCCCTGACGTGTTCAAGGCCGGGTTGGACAGAGCCTTGGGTGGCATGGTTTAGTGGGAGGTGTCCCTGCGGGGGGGATGAAACTAGATGATCTTGAGGTCTTTTCCAACCCTAACGATTCTATGATTTCCTTTTGATTATTGGGATCTCATTTTTTCAGGATACTTAATACAGAAAAGACTCTGCAATTTTATAATCTTATTTTATATTGAAAAAATGGGGAGGAAACAGTTAATGATTCTCAAATGTCAAAAATTACTGTACTGTATCTCAAATTCAGGGGTATGCTTAGTAACAGTATGTCAGAAATGGATTATTAATATGCCTGTGGTCATACACAAGCAGCCATTTTGACTAGCTTGATTTGAGTACTTACTGCCAGTTCTTATTACTGAATTCAAAAGCTTTGCAATTCCTTTAAATCAGTATTTTTCATTGATCGCATTTCTTACTGTTAGAGAAGCAAAACTTGTAGCAAAACACAAAACCTATGACAAAATTACTTGTGCTCATTCTGGTCCTTCAGCCTTTTCACTGTTGAAAAAAGTTTTGGCAAAGATGAGACAGGGAAATGATGACACAACTGAGACACCAGACAAGTAAATAACCATGAGAGAGCATAAAAGGAATAATGTGTCTTCCCAACACATAAGCCAATCTATGCTCTCATTCTGTTGCTGTTGCTTTTAATATGCTCAACACAAGCTGCTTGAAGCTATTCAGAACAAATTACAATGTGTGCATATATAGGACACATCAATGAATGGCACACACAGCAGACACGTATATTCCTATTGACATCAACTCTACCAGCACAAAAGCTAACACACAGACAAGAAAAACACTGGGATGAGAATCCTTCTTTTGTTTTTTTGGCCAGGTGGGTGTATAGTCAAAATCTGAGCATGAGAAAGTATCATCTTCCCATTTCTCCATTAATGTTTTCTTTTTTAAACAGCTGCTTCTTCCATAGCACTTCTTTTCCAGTCAGTTAACCAGTGCTGAAACTCTTCATTTTCTCTATCTAGTCTTAACATCAGTTGATTTGTTGGTGATAAGGGAATCCTGAAAAGGTCTGACTGCCCCTCTCCCTTTGGAAACAGTATGCAGTGATGAAATCACACATGTTTACAAGGAAAGGTTCTTCAAATCCTACTGCCTGGGTGCAGTAAAACTGGACTTTGCCCTGCAAGGTGCCATGATCCTTTGATAAAGGACCTTGAAAGTCTAGCTTTCCAAGGCTAAGAGGAGGAATTCTGCTTCCTTGCTTCTTTAAGTTTTCCTAATGAAACTTTATTTAGGAACTAATTCTGAAGAACAATCGATGGAAAGAAAGAAAATACACTGACAGCAGATTAGTCTAACAGGGTTGTTGAGAAAAGTTGTCATTTTTTCCCACTAGTTGTATTGTCATCCTCATGTTTAGTTTCTGGCAGAAGCACAACAAAAACACCGCTATGGCCAAAAGAAAATGCAATGCAACCTTCTGCCTCCTGCAGAGACCAATAATAACCCCTCCAGTATTTTTTTCCTTGCTGCCCTTATTAACAGCATCAATAAAGACAATTTCATTATGTGAGGGGTGAGCGACTTAGCAAATCATTCCAGCTGTTTGCCTGCTCACTGGAAAATGCTTCCATTGCTTTTCAGTTATTGCTGATACACTCAAATTAAAAAAAAGCCTCAGAACAGTGTAACCTGGTTGGTTGACTCTGAGTCAGATGGGGCAAGCTGCTAAGGTCTTCCTATGCTGAACTCCACATCTTCAGACCCAAACATAAACCAAAACTGATATTCAGCTTTGTTAGAAAGCACTTAGCTCCTCTACCTACAATCGCTTTAGGGTACACAGACATGTGCCCCATGGTAAATGGTTTCCTGGTTCGTATCTGTGAGCCACATGATACTACACTCTTCCATTTATCATTTGCAGAGACCTGTGTTAAGGGAGAAGCAACCATTCTCACCTATTTAAGTCTAAATGTCATAGTGAGTCTTTGTAATGGCAGCTATAATTGGACTAGCATCTACACTTGCACTCTAGAGAGAATTCTTTTCCTCATAAAGAAAATATTCAGATACCTGGTCACAGCTGTTGTAACTTCATCATCACTGTTTTGCACCAAAACCCAGAAGAGTTGATTAAGGACTACAGGAAGAAAATTCATAATTACATGGATCTTCTCAATCTTCAGCAAATTCTGTAACAGAAGTAAGAAAGAAAATGAGAGATTTCTAATATGAGCAATGAAAGCTCATTACTTGCTTTCCTGCTCCAGCAGGTAAAATATGGTGTAGCCACTGGTATTAATAGTAGGAAAACAGGACAACTAAAGAGAGGACTGGTTCTACATGAAGTTTGTTCTAAACACAACCATCAATACATCTGCAGGTATTGTCCAAATCTCCAAATTCCACTATTTTGCTCTACCCTAACTAAAGAGAGGAGAGAAAGACAGGGAGAAACTAAAACCAATTTTAGTATTTTACTAAGGATATGTATGTAAGTACAACAGAGCTACACTAAAACATCCTTTAACAGGATCTGAGGCTTGGCACAGGTTGAATTAACAAAGTTGATGGGCAGATGCAGCCATGCTCTAAATGAGATGGGATGGGAGACTGCACTGTGACCAGTAATGCATCTGTCACATCAGTTAACTCTAACTGGAGTTGCCACAGACCTCATTCCCTTCTAGTAAGTCTATGCCATGTTTAGAATTGTGCAGTGATGGATCAGTTGAGAGAAAGCCCTAAATACAATTTTACAGCACAGTTTGTGCGGTCAGTTACTTTACCTTACAAGAATGGATAAAGTTTGAGGTAGGAGGCTGGGATAGATCCTTTTCCCTTTCCTGGCACTGATGGAAAAAGTTATTCAGGTATGGATCCTAAAACGATAACCATTCACATTAATGTGTATTATAGAATAGATTAGAATTCAGCTCCATAAATTAGTTACAGCAATCACCAGCAATACAAATGAAAACATGTGGTCCCTACCACCTTAAACATAAGACAGAAAGATCAACATATTCAGCCTAACCAACTGGCGAGCACAGCTTGCTATATGCAACTTCTTTCAAGGTGCTTTGGCCACTCCTTTTTTCGGTGTTGTAAGAAACTCATTTGTTAGCTCATAAGCGAAGGGATTTTAATGGCCAGATTTTATTTTATTCTTGGTCATTACAATTTCTTTTCCTGCTGGTTACACCAATATTCCACAATTTTTCTGTTGGTATCATCTTAAATAAGTTATATTTTTCCTTAAAGTGTGTATTTAGTCATTGTCATCTCACCCTTCTACTCAAATAACCTTTAAATGTTAGAGAAACAAATTCAGGTGAGATTATAAAGCATCTTTCAGACATTCCTTGACACTTTTTGTTTGTAAGCACAAAAGTTAACAGAGCTAAGAGGGGAATTTGGCTTACCTGAGTATTTACTGTCGATACAACAAAAGTAGAGACTTTGAAAAGTGGTTTCCCACTATCGACCCATTTCACATCACAGCCAATCTGCTATTAAAACAAAACCAAAAAAGTCACATTTTTCCACTTATTTCATACTTACTCAACTCTTCATCACATTTTCACTGCATAGTTTTGCACATGTGCATGTGTGAACTGTGCTGGCTACTGTGCTTTGACACTACAGAATGACTGCAGTACAAACCCACTTTTCAGTGCAAGCCCACAGATGTTACCATTCAAAGGACCAGATCACTGCCCCACCCTGTCCTCATGACAATGGTAAACCAAACACAGTGACACAGAAATAATCCAAACTGGACAGGATCAGTCGGAAAAAATATGATATCACACCAAAGAACTGGAGAATGAATCATGACCGTAGATCACATCAGCAGGACAATGAGTATCATATGGCCTGACTTTGTGAAAAGGATTATTTTTGATCACTCCAATTCATGTTTTGGAGAAGTTAGGTATGACAGAAAAGACTATACAGTTACAAAATAAACTTTTTCTATATAGTCTGTGAATCAGCAACATATGGCTCTGAGTCCAGTGGTACCTATATAAGCTAGTTTATATACTCAATAATATATCCATGAACATTCTAAACCAGACACCCTATTTATTATCATTTTCACTTCCAGATAAGTGCAAAAGCAAATCTGATCTCGTGTAAAATGTGCAATTAAAAGCCCTGCACCATTTGAATAATATGAAAGTATGAATAAATACCTTTCCGCAAGTTGGTTCTTGAAGGCTCAAGTAATTGGGAGGCAAACTGCTTGCCACTGGCACGCTGTGCTCTTGAGAAGCTAACTGGGCATCTTTCAACAAAGGAAGCCATGCGTACCCCACTGTGCACAAGAACAAATCAATATGATTCTTTGGAAAAAAAAGCTTCTCAAGTTCAAAGGAAGACAATATTATCCAGCCAGAAATTCTGCAACCCTTATTTGAATGTACACAATTTATATTTATAATTGAAAGTAATTCTACTACAGGTACCTGGTGTTTCCAGAGCCTCTTTCTTTTTGGCATTAGCTTTTGCATTTATGTCACAGGTGACATGATAAAATGAAAACAGAATGTGGTGTTTCTTATGGAGTTGAGTGGGAAGTTCAATTTTCACCTGAAATGTAAAATGTTACACCTCACTTTAGTTTAAAAATTGATTAAACCAGGAATAAAGATGGTCTAAATGAATGATATCTCTCTACACAGAGGTCTAAGTACAGCCTGCTTTCAGTGACTAGTTTGTCTGCATGGGTTATAGATGCATACTTAAGGAAATTGTTTAAGATGATCATCCATCATTTTTACTTAAAACAGCCTTTTTCTTCTCTGTCCTGTGGATGAATATTTGCATTTATGATGAAAGAGAGTAAGATGAAAGAGGACAGAACTAAAGAGTGACAGACTCTACTTAGAAGTGATCACCTGCACTCTAGCAGCCATAGCCATCACCACTCGTGTATTTACAGGATGACCAAAGCAAAAACTAAAATGACATCTCTGCTACTGCTTCATCATCATTTCATGCCAAAGACCAAGTAATAAAGGCTGATAGGAATATAAATTTTTATTTAGGATTTCTGCAGTCTTAAATCCCATAAAAACCCCATAAAAGACCCCTTGCAATTGTGAACTATGATAAAGTTTATCCAAGCTAATCCTATGCTTATAGTAAAGTTCAGAAATTGTTGATAAATGCTTCCTGTGTTAAATCAGTTTATGGGTAAGAATCTAATACCATAAACACAGAAGTGAAATGGACATTCAGACATGGAGATTAAGACATTCATAACATTTTACATTCTTTTAAAGACTGTACTTCCTTATGAGGAACATCTAGGACAGGTGCACACCTCTTCCAGCCAAATCAGCTATTAAGGGCTGAATTCAGCTCTTTGTTCAAGTTGAAAGTAATCTGCCCAAACCAGATGGCTCACTAGCATCACATGAAGGACATTTTCAAACATGTTAAAACCCAAACCGCTGCTTGCAAAAGAGTTAATGCTTTAAGTTCCAGCTCAGCTTTTAAACATGAATTTTAAAATTGATACTTCATATGTGATTGTACGTTACCTGCTGGTCTTGCCTCTGCCATTTTATCACAGTAAATTTTAACTGAAAAATGAAGTTTTCCCAAGAGCAAGCCAAGAGTTTGGAAAATGCTGGCTATATACTAATGCTGTTTGCTAGCTTCATCACTTCATATAAAGCAGTAGTGCAAAAATCCAGAACATACACATGACACCCGCAGGCCACCAAACACAGTAGTCACTGAAAGGGTAAAATTAAGTTCACCTGCAGAAAGCCTGGAGAATTAATATTTCATATTGGTGAAACATAGAGATGCATGTATGACTACAGATCACTGTACATTCAGACCACTGGATTAACAAGAACGTTTCAATGCAGATCTTCTATGTCATAGAGGGATTTGTTTGGACATTTGGCTAATGTTTACTATTTCCATTAAATTCAGAGATGCAGCTGGACCTTAATGTAATCCAGACATGCATTTCAGAGAGCTAGACTGTTCATAATTAATTCTACAGCAACTTAACTGTACTCAGAACACCTTACAAAAGGAAGGATTCACTGAGTTGATTTAATAAACCACAAAACATGAGACTGTATGTAAAATCTCCATAAAAGAGGCCCATCCAGACACACAGTCAAGTGTAACAGAAGTATTCTTTACACATACTTTTCTGCCTCATTGGTAAACATGTGGGACTGACAGACATTTAATGAAAGAAAAAGCAGACTGACCTCATCACAGAAATCAGGATTCTGGGAATGATGTAGCACAGCGGTGTAGGCTGCTGAGGTAAATAATGGTCCACCTGGCTTCCCATAAATGCACTGATAAAAGTAACATGTTTCAATTAAATTGTGAAATTCTGCTGATGATAGCAGTCTTAGTACATCTAATATGCTTGTACACTAAAAACAGTATCATGAAAGATTGACAATTACTTTGATTCAATATAGAAATAAATATTTTAAGTGCTCAAACCTGCAATTTTTTAAACACACTTACAGTAAAAGTCCATTGATTCTGTGAAAATTACCATACACTCTGCTAAGCCATGCAGACGCCTGCTCCTTCCTTGCGGTTATCAATTTTGCTTTTCTGCAAAATGCTTTACAAAAGCTACTTCACTTTTATGCAGTTCAATACACAACATGATGCCTTTTACTGACTCTTCTATGTTACAAAAGCTATACCAGTTAATCTGCTTGCTGGCAGAGTCGAGTCTGGAGGCTCTTAATCATTGAGTGATGGCAACTTCATTTATTGGTTGGAAAATTACAGTGCAGAAATGCTATGCAATCGCTCCTGGTCAACAGCAAAGTTAAGAATTAAGTCTAAGGTTCTTCTAATTTTATGCCTCTTTTCAAGCAAGTGTCCTGATCTCAGTGAGCAAAGTAGGGTATATGGTAAATTTTAGAATAAGAAAATTATACTCTAAAAAATGGTTACATTTCTTATCATTGCCTTCTTTACCCTCCATCAGCCAGAAAACTGGCACTGCAACATGGCATTGTGAGCTGGAATCATTATGACCAGCTGGGATCTAACAGAACCACGATGCAAATGTAGAAGCATTCATGACAACATTCACTTTCTAACTGTCCATGTTAGTATAGCCCCTATTCCTGGATTTTATAAGTAACGTCTTCAAAAATACTGTTTTCTGAATATACTCTTGTTGCATCTCACCTTCAATGGCTTTGATCCTTCTTCATCAGAGCTTTTAAATTCAATGCACACTGTTATATTCCTTGCCTGAAAAGACAGGAACATATGAAAACTAACCTCAGAAATGGGGTACTCAAAAAAAAAAAAAAAAAGGGGGCAAACTATAAGGGTTAAAATAAGCACTTTTCAAAATCTAGGAGAAACACACAGATGGTGTATTAACATTTAACATGACTTTAAGTTACAGTGATAGCACTAGAGATAATATTTCCAAGAAGAGCTGGCAAATGCAAGCCAGGTTGCAAATTGACTGTGTAGAAGCAGATTATAAAGTAACAAGCACTTACCTGTGTCTTGTCCTTAATTAATTTTCAATCACCGTAAAATAACTCACATTTCATTTAAGAACTACAAATATTATCCAGATTAATTTTATTTTCACATACCATTTCATTAAAATACAGCCCTTCTGAGAATCGTGAAAAAGCTATTTCACATTATCTCTCTTTGAATCACTGATACAACTTACAATTAATCTATGGATTCAGTTCATTAAAGTTGTACCAATGTTTTATGATTGCAAAATTCAAAAAGATCAAAAGCCAAACCAGGGACATCACCATTTCCCCTCCTTTATGATGAGTATTCCTTCATTTCAACGAGAGCTCATGCAGTAAACTACTACAAAATGCTGGCCCAAATTGGTTACATACTGTACCTTGTTGAAGTACTTTTGGCTATCATACTTGAGGTGTTTTGGATATATGTATATTTGGTTCTTGTAAACTCTGTAAGGTCGAGAATATTTTGTTGATTCCTGTACAAACTCCTCAACTTCCACCGTAGGCTGATGCTCCTTTATGTCATTAAATGGCTTGATTGGAATAAAAGATGAAGTTACACAATCTTCAAAAGAACAGAAAAGAAAACCATCACATATTATGTCTGTTTTTACAGTCTTACTACTAAGAATAACTAATACTGAATATTTACTTGGAACAAGTAAAATCCTTAATTCTTCATCTTAACTTGCGAAGAGTAAGTAATGCTGTAATGCAACAGGTCAAATCCTGCCTTAAATAGTATCCATGTCACCTCAGAACAATTACAGTATATCACCCTTACATGATTGTATCACTCGAGTTAAATAGTGCAGCACTGAAAACCTCTTTTGACATGCAGAATATTTGATGGCATAACAGCACCATTGGTATAAGGATAGTTTTAACAGAATATACTGTTTCTAATTATTTTTGCATCTCACTATCTCATTCAAGTTTTCCTTTTAACTAATAATATTGTACCCAAAATGAAGAAACAAGTAATGCAGAAATAGATTAAATATATGATGCAATTGTGATAACTAAAATCAGATCAAGAAACAAAAGATGAAAATAAGCACTCTGTTACCCAAAGACAGGAAGAGATTAAAACCAGATAGAGTATACTCTGCCTGTGTCATTACATCTGTGAGACGTTTAGCCTCAGCAAGGAGAACTCAAAGGCTGTTTGTACAAAACCAGCTGTAGCAGCAACAGCACTTGCTGCCAGCTTTGGGGCCCTGACCTTCCAGCACAAAGAACAAGCAGGGACCACACAGCACACATGGGAGCTTCGGGAAGTTTTTCCTCTCTTCTCCTTTGCTAGAGCTACATGAGTTCGGCTTCCCCATATGCAACAGGAAAGGCAGAAGTTGTGTTCCACGTTAAAGACTCAGACAACATCCCCTGATCCTGATACACCACTGGCTCCAGACCTTGTAGTAAGTAAAGTCCTATCAAAACAGAGATCTACAGTTGTCTACTACAAATCGATGCTAATGTGAAGCAGGGTAGCGTTGGTCTCTAGAGACAAAACCATACTGGCAAATTCTTGACAAGATCTTTGGCCAACTTCCTTTTCACTGGCTTTTCTTGGCAACAAAGGCTTTTAGCACTTGTCTAGCAGAACTTATTTTGGGTGGGAAGGAGGTGTCAGAACCAATTACTACTATTACAAGGCTTCCTTCAGAGCTGGCTGAAGTCAATAGAGTTTTCATGGAGATTTTAACGACCCCTACAGCACAGCAATTTTCTGGTACAGTTTTTAAATTATTTTACAGCCTTATTCAGAGTAAGACAAATTTTTCCTATAGCAGAGAAATGTTTAAGCTGTTACTCTATAGACTGAGGCAATTTTCATTGACTTTCCACAGGAACTGGGCACTTTACTAGCACATACCCTCTAAAGCCAGACTTTCACTTGGCCACAGTGCACACCCAAGCTGCCTGGGACCATTTTGCTTACTCGAAGCTATCAGTTTCTTTTAATTTAAAAAATAAAAATTGTTTTTGAAATAGTAGTGAAACTGATTTTTTATCTAATTCCATATGAAGATGGTATAAAGATGCATGATGATAGACTTCAGAGAAATTCAGTGGTCCTGAGGTTTTTGCAATGGTGGGTCACAGAAATGTGGCCCCTAAACCAGAAAATTTAAAAAGAGGTAAAAGGATCCAGTTAGAAGCATTGTGTCATAGCAGTTGCTGGACTGATGACAGAGTGGCTTCTGAACAAAGTCCTCTACCTATTCTGTGTTCTTGAAACCTATGTCTCATATGTGCTAATTCAGAGAATATGAGCATCATAGTCCATCAACAGTGCAAGGCTCTTAACCTCAAGCTACAGAAGTCCACTCAGCTCCTTGTCCTAATCCCTTAGAGAGCAAAATGTGGTACTTGGACTTTTACCATTCTGTATTGCTGGGAGATATCTGGACAGGTAGAGGTTGAAACGAAGAATGATGTAACTAAAACAAATCAAACATTTGTCTATACAATGGGCACTTCTACCAGAATTGTCTCAAGTCAGTAGTTATGGCTGCAAAGCCTATGACAATGTCTTATTTAATGATAATAATTAAAGTGCAATCATACTTGGATGTTCCAAAGGAACACAATCAACTGCAATCTCCAAACAGCCAGGTATAGTCTGTATTTTGCTAATCTTCTCTGCTCTGCAACGATAGGAATGAAAATATTTTAGAAAGTTAGAACAAAAAATCCATTATAGGGATTATGACACATTTAACATACACCTATTGGCTATTAAACCCAAATTAAATGCAACAGCAGGAAAGAAACATGGTTTGTTTTGTTCTTCCTTTCTTGGCCTCATCCCTGCCTTCTTTACGCCGTAATATTACAGCATATTTTGTAGAAGAGGAAGAAACTGATGAACCAAACCTCATCAGAATTAACCTATTCACTTTTTCTTTCCAAAATCTGAATCAAATGTTCTCTAAAAGGAATTCAATGACCACTGAGATGAGAGGAGTACACAGCACCATGGCTTCTGCAACTGCCGTGCTGAAAAGGGACCAAGACGTATTCCTTGTGCCAAAGCAATCTGAGAAGTGACAAAACTGTGATGCTGTTACATAGAAGATGCTTTAGACAGACAAACCCAGATTTGGTGGCTCTAGTAAGAGCAGTGAGAGTTTCAGTAGTGCTTCTTGACAAGCAACAAACAGTAAGAGGGCAGAGAAGATTACGGGCCTGATCCAATCCCTAAAGTTGACTTTCAATCTTTCTATGAGCTGATTTTATATAAATGGAAAAGAAGTTACTTAGATTTATTCATTTCTGGGCATATTTAGAGTAGAAGCAACAGTAAAAACTTATGGTTCAGTTCTCATGTCACTTATCCAGTACAAACAAAGACTCTGCTTTAAAATTAACCTGATTTACACCTTAGCGAAAGACTCTCCAGGCAACTGCTATTTGCTAATTTATACACTGTCAAGCACTTGGAGAAGTTTTTTCCTTCCAATATCCACTCAGCAGATTGCCATGGAGACCCAAACAAACAAAAGCAAGGAGTGAGGAAACCACTAAAGAACGGGGTTTAATTTTTCTCTCTCCACCTCCCCCCTCCTTTTCCCAAGATAATGCTCTCTTGGTTGGCTACTTCACCTGCATCTCTCCTGATGGAAGCTAATTTAAGAAATCACTACCTTTAGGTTATAACAACATTTATGAACATGACAAATGACGTTTTAAGTTTTCCTGGAAAGTCCAACCTAAAGCACTTTTGGGCAGGTATTAGGCTAATGAGAAAAACACTAATTTAATATGGCCAGTTCAGCACACGGTGCTAAATGAATAATAAAAAAAAATCTGTGAAAATGATTCTGCACAGCTTTATAGCACTTTTACTTGTCAAACCAAATTAAAAACTGTTCCTTACCTTCTGTACTCTGCTATTAGTTTAATCAAGTCTTCCATGGAAATCTTACTACTTTCTTGCCTGAATAAAGGTGAGAATCTGGAGTCTCTGTCAACATTCCCCTGATTATCTTTAAACACTGGTCTATAAAGAAAGAAGAATGACATGTCTATAAACATTCACCCAATATGTATATTGAACATTTGAAATTGTCATGTAATCTTTTAATAAGGTTATGATATGAATTCTTACACAAATTCAAGGGCTTCAGGCAGAGCTTCACACAAGGAAGCTCCTCCAAGCTGTACACTTGTAGAAGCACAGTCTAGTTCAGTTTACTTGCATGCTCGGTCCCAGTTCTGCAGACACTTAAGACCTTGTTTAATCTCACATGGTGCACTCAGTCCCACTGACCTCACATGAAGTGACTGCTCACAGTGTGGAGTTGCTGAGGTTTAATGCTAGGACATTAATCACCATCCAGTTCAGCATCCACCATTTTCCCCCCTCTCTTCTATGGCTAAGTCTCACTTGAGAAAGCTGGAAGTGTACAGCACCTCACCAGAGCCAGCTCTCTGCTCCTACCTGCCACTCCATCACCCTGGCTGCAAGGCTGCCTTCTCCAGCCTTTCAGCAGGCTCCTCAGGCAGCCACATAGAGGCCATCCCCAGCTGACAGCCACTAACCCTGAGCCTGATGGGACTTCACCATCTTGCTCACACATCAAGGACATCACCTCTCACTTCAACAGAGACTGATTCCTTATTTCATGGAAGTATTTTGAAGAATTCATTACAGCAGGAAGTTGCTTTGTCCAAGAAGTTATTATCCAATGAAAACCATGACAATTTGAAGTAACAGAAAACACAACAAGGTGTCAAATCCCAATCCCTATATATCACCATGTAAAGAAATGTATGCTTTTGCAGAACCAGGTTAAAGACCTCTACTGAATCTTTCTATGCATTAAATCTGTTCTCCAGCAGCATGACACCAGCTCACTGGGATTAGCTTTCCAGCTCACTGGGGTTAGCTTTACTACACAAACCAAGTTTGTGGAGCACTCACTAAACTTTTCATGAACTACAAAGCCCCAAATGAAATGGAAAAAAAAGCGGTATCTCTCTTTAACTGGGAACAATAAGTTTCAGCTGTTGCACACACAGGAAGACATTCCCAGATATTTCCATTCCTGCTCACTGACACTTGCAGGTTTTAATTAAGACATTCCATTGCCCTTTGTATATCCCCAAGGGTCACACATGCTGGCTGGACTGGATAATGTAACAGCTATCCAAATGAATGAACCTTGGATTCAACTGTAGTATGCAAAAACATTGCTTAACAAAAGTAAAATGTTCTTGACACTAAGTGCTGTTCTGTGAATAATTTGGCCAATCTTGCTTCCTTAATTTACTTCTCTGTTCCACTGCCAGTGAGAAGAATTGATGCCAGCACAGATTGCTGCCAGATGCAAGATAATGGACTAAACCTTTGGAAGAGTATTCCAAGGATAAGTATATATACACCGTGTCTTAATTAATTGAGTGAAGCCCCACTATTTCATTTCTTTGCAACTGTAGAGAACAATCAACAATCTTCCATCAGATTTTTGCCTCCAGCAGTTAGCGGGAATAAGGTCCACACCAACATGGCATGTCAAAAATCTGAAGTTATTAAGGAGAAATCAAACTTAATTTCTGGCAGCCACCACTTTACAAATCCTATTAAACAGCTGTCATGAAAAAAAAGAAGGAAAAAAAAAGAAAAAAAAAAAAAGAAAAAAAAAAAAGAAAGAAGAAAAGATAAGATTTAATAATGATTACAGTTACAGTATTAGTGACACTAAGACATTTCTTGTCCTCAGCACTGCTTCCTTTTCCAGACTAAGAGAGGACTAAAACATTCAGTGAGTGATTTATGCTGCGCCACTGGTCTCTGCAATGTGATGCTGAGCAAACCCAGGCTCTCCTGGAGCTTATGAACTAATTCCAGTGCAGGATCTGACACCAAGCAAACCACTGCTCAGCACAGCAGGGTGTAGGGGTACTTATAAAGGCAGGGTTGGGGATGTTCATGGCATAAAAAGAACCAGGTCTGTGCTGTAAGTAGCTCATTCTGGGCCAGGGGTGCCGAGCACTGACTCCTGAGAGGCTCTGGGACATGGCACTGTCACCATTTTCCCTCCAGCCACTCTGTTTTTGGAGTAAGAAGGGCTTTACAGAGTCCTCCTATCTACCACCACTCCTCCCCAGCATCAGTGTTCCCTGGGTATCATACGCTCTACCTCTACAACCGCTCTTTGTAAGTTCAGCAGCATATAGCCAAGAAAAAATTAAAGGCATGAAACCAGGTATCGCAATGCAAGACATGTAAAGATTTTTATCCCTCCAACTCACAAACAATACTCCACTCATGTAAAGTTCTTGCCAGTGCAAGATCAATTTAGATGTCCACTGAAAACAAGATAAGAAGAGGCATGTTTCAGGCACTCAGGGAAGAGTTACATGGCTTTCTACTGGTCACACTGTACTGGTGTCTCCATTCCCCTAGCTCATTAAAGCTGAAGAATTGCCAGAGCAGTCAATATTATGTGTATCACATCTGCAGTTAAGTAAACACAATCACACGTTTTGCTAGATCCTTTCAGGGTGCTGGGTGCAGCTGGAGCAAGAGTGCTCAGTGTCACAGTGAACACAAAGAAGACATTTGAGAATGACAACTGTCACACCAAAGTAAAGGAAACATAATAAACCACTTCTACAGTCAAAGAGTCCAATATCTGTGTAATATATCAGTGATTCTTTACTACCAGTTATTTACCAGAGAGATTTTAATAAGAAAAAAATTCACAGACTTAAAATCCTGAAATGATTCTAAAGGTAAAAATTTAGGGGAAAACAAAAGATTTCACTACAGAAACTGAAACATCATCTCTGTATTTAAAGTATTTCTGTGATTCTACTGTTCTGACATTGCTGGATGATAGACTACAATCCTAAAAAAACCCATAAGCATGGGAAACCTACACAATGTTCATAATCTAATGTTGAAAAAGCCACCTTTTAAGTAGCGGTTTACAATTTGTCAAAAAATAGCTCACCTCCAGGGTTAGAGATTCAGTGTGAGATTTGCAGCTACTGTAAATCAGTGCAGCCTTGTTACCTTCAGCTACATCAACCCATACCGGCTGAAAACCAAACCAGAAGCTGCATAAGCTGCTGAAGGATTAAAATATTAGGCTGTAAAACGTAAAGCTTACGAGAGTAGTGAAGGCTTGAAGGAACACCAAAATGTAAAAACTAATCTGTGAGTGAAGTTTCCCCACATACACAATATGTAGCTCAGGCACATATTTGCAAACTTTGGCAATTCTGGAAGGAATATGAGAATGGAAGATGGATTTCACACACTGTAATTCTAACACGTTGTAATTATACCTGTGAGAGCTCACAGACACCAGATCTCATCACCGCCAGCAGGGAATCAAGGAGGAACCCTGAGTCATGCTATTGAATGACGCTAACAAACAGGATGCCACATAAGGTAATTAAGAGTTCCAGTCACATGTACAATACTCAACTGTCAAGATTTTGGCTCACTGAACATGCACATACAGAAAAAAAATCACACTGTGGCCATCTGTAACTGCTTTAAGAAGGGAAAATTTCCACACAAAACAGGAGTGTGGTTAATGCCAAAATGAAATAACTGGAAAACATATTTCCAAAATAAGGGTTTAGCTATTTATCATAGCCAAACCATTTTTTTTTTCTCCCTGTAGTGCGATAGCCTCCTGTGGAAACTTCTATTTTCAAGCTGTGAAAATAGAAATAGATTTTACAGGACTAAATTATACTTTGCTCTTACAAAAGAGAGTCCTGAGTAATGTTAATACACAAACAGATGTAAATGAGCGCAGAATTTGACCCAATGAACTAACTAAAGTTCTTGTGCAACATCACTGATACCAACAAGTTCATACACATGGTGTATTGAGTAAATGATTTTTAAACTGTTATCTCGTAATGTGATGAATTACTTTCTATACTGAAAAAGTTTAAGAGCTGAAAAACACACCCAAGTGTATTTTCTGTAATTAGTTCTACAGATGGGAAGAAAGCTTTATAATAGTATAGGTAATGAAGCACTGAATTAGGAGGCCATTCAGAAATGCTGCCTGCTGATACTGAGGGATGTCCACAAACCCCAGCTATGTCCTCTGCTCATGAGCAGGCTATGTGTGTAATGCACACATGTAAATCTGCAAAATGCTGAAACTTGCTGTACATCTGCCAACACCACAAGCATATATTCCCATTTATATTTGGGAGATCACAGCCAGAAGTATTGGCTAGATAAATATATTTAGGAATGATCTGATCCTGCAGTAGGGAACAAAAAAAACCCCAGTATATACAATAAGTAAGGCAGTTTTGATCTTCTTTTCTAAGACTGTGAACTGCACATTGAAAAAGAAGCCTGTAATCGCTTAGAGAATACCCAGTGAAACAAATCATTGCCATCTCTCTAACTGAAAAGTATGGGATTAGAGCCAAGAGTTTCCATTTACAAAAAGCCTCAAGGAAACAGACTGGAGAAGGCTTTCACTTCCAGTGATTCCCAGACCCACTGTACTAAGAATCACACTAACAAGCTCCTCTACCGGAACTCTACTGCTCTACTGATGGAAATCTACTGCTCTCATCCTGCTTTATGTCCTTTGCCACGTTCCAGCCTTTGCCAATTAACCGTCTGCATGGAATCCCAAAACCAAAATATATCTGTTCCTCTATCCAGCACTTACTGTTGGATGCAGCAGCAGCAACTGCTGTGTTCCACTTAGATCAGTAGTAGTTAAGTAAAGCAATCCACCTACAGGAAACACTTCTGCTCATATGGGTGTGGTGACTGGAAGCTGCTGCTATTCCATGCCATGTTTCTAGAATTCAAAAAACTCAGACGCAGGTTTAAACAAGGTGGAGCACTATTTTTCAGTCAAGCTTGATTTAATCAAGATTTTATTCCCTACTCCAAATCAACATCATCTGCTATTACAAAAGAAATTTCTGCAGTTATAATACTGTATCTCATTCCTGGAGACATTCAAGGCCAGGCTGGATGTGGTTCTGGGCAACTTGATCTAGTTGAAGATGTCTCTGCTCACGGCAGGGGGATTGGACTAGGTGGCCTTTGAAGGTCTCTTCCAACCCAAACTATTCTATGATGCTATGATCTAAGATGACCAAGGAATTGCCAACTGGTATTTTAATGCTTAAAATATCTGAAGTAACACAGAACTGAAAGGAGAGGAGAATCTTCTGAAAAGCATCATTTTCTCAGTGCACCCTAGCTTGACAGGCATTTAGGGTGCTATCCGCCTTCCAGGCATAGACATAAAACTTTGCTCATGTCTGTTAGACTTGCCTTAAGCAGCACAAGCCCAGGTACAGTACTGGGCCAAGACAGTACTATGGAGTGAGTTTGAGAAGTACAGCTGCAGCATACACAGCATCCACATTCTGATACGATACGGCACACCCTGAACCCTGCCTCTGCCTACTGTCTCTCACTGAGAGGCAATTGGGGATTGCCACCTGGGGAATCCTAGGAAAGTGAAATGCACTTCCTTCAAAATAAGAACACCACCTTTCTGTACTTTTTCCTTGCAAGAAACACTCTGAGATAAGATTTGCTGAAGATGCAGAAAGACGTTTTAGCCTTCTCTACATGCATAAGTGACTAGCCAGACCCTGAGCTAGTTAAAATCATCATGCCATTTCAAGATAGCTACAGCAATGACAGCACCACCAGACAGCGCAGGCAGGATGGAGCTAATAAAAAGCCTCAAGTCAGCCTAATGCCAAGCCTGCACCTCTTGCCATTACACACTAAAAGTAGCTCTGTCAAACCAAGAGATGCTCATCAATACAGCTTTGATGAATGGTCCTTTGGCTACACCAAAGTAGTAAATATAAATGAGCATCCCCAAGCTTGCGATGACAAGTCAGAACACATTACCTGCCTTTCTCTGGAGTACACACCTACTGCTCCTATTCCTATTGGATATTGACAAAAATATATGTCAATAATAAATGAACTCTTCAAATGGCCGTACCTTGCGTTGTGTTTTCTCCTTTGCCATTTAAGCAACATATTCTAAAATCATAAGCTTTCCCCTACATGCAACAGGGGAAACTGCACTTGGGTGCTCTGTTCCTCCACACCAGAAGCACACAGCCCCACAGCTATCCCTCACGGTTATGGGCAATGCTACATGACTTTTTCACCTCGCACTTGCTCCTCTCCTCCTTCCTCCCTACAGCTTCAGGCAGCTCTCCACCTGGCTTGCCATGGGCAGAACAGAAGCCAAAAAGAAAAAGGAATGTTTTTACTCAGTAATCCAATTTTTCGTTTTTATAGGGAATATAGAATTTTATATTCCCTGCTCTATGCATGGCAGAAAGAAGGGAGAGCTGTCACAGGGACACGCAGAAGGGACTCAGTCAGAGAGCTCTCTCATTCTAGGGCAGCAGTAAGCTGAGAAAAGTACAGAAGACTGAGAAGAAAAAAATTGAGAGGACAGAAAAGGGAATTACATAGAAACTTGAAAGGAAAACAAAAGAATTAAGTCATATCCGGTTTTGTGAGTTAATTTGATAGAAGGGGATTAAGAGGCACAGGGCTGTCTCAATCTTGAGGGTGAGACTAGCAAGAAATTATCCATTATTAAAACTGCACTGACCTGCAATGAAACCTGACTGACCTGCCAAACAAGAAAATAACAGCTCTCTGTTGCCTAGAACCACTAAAAATGCAAGAGTACCTGAAGCATAATCCCTTAATATCACCTCCAAGGCACTGTTTTAGGGGCACCATAACATCTGAATCCTTACTTAGATTTTTCGTAAAACCTGACAGAGCTTCAAACTTGTGCACCTACATTTTATGTGGCTGCTGCAACTCTGTTTCAGACTGTAATTATCTTTGCAGGAAATTCTTGTGAAAACAGTAACTTTGAAATCTCTTTGGTAATTTTTCGCACCAAATCAGTGGTGGGGCTCACAATAAATTGATGTTCTGACAGCCACCTTTGCTACTCCACTACATACCTAAAGAAATGATTCCACCACATTAACATTTAATGAGATAGTGACCAACATTCAGCTGTTTGAACAATAGGGCAAAGCTGCAGGATCCTCAGGGGTCCTGGATCATGCAGAAAGCTTTGTTTAGCTTCAGGCAGAAAAAGTTGGAAAGATTAAGAAGATTCAAGTTCAAGAGCAGAATAAGCTGTTAATTGCTTATAAAATTATAACAAGAGTTAATACACACCTCACTGACCAAGCAAATGGCATACGGTATTTCCCCAGCTTGCTGCAGAACTGTTTATTGGATTTTAACACTTTCTGTGCACACTACAAAAAAGAAAATATTAATTATTCCATCAATATAATTATAATATCTGAAATGCATCACATACTACATCCAAGTGCTCCTCTGCTGAAGAGAGTATAGTGTCCCTAAAATAATTTAGCCTGATACTGGCCATTATAGAATGTTCTGGGAATATAGCAAAGATATCACAGATGAATATGATGATGCTGACAAATTAAAACCCCTTACTATCCTTTCAGTTGGAACTGCATTAGTTAGTTATTATTGCAGTTTTCTTTAATACACCCAATGCAGATGCACTGCCTGTTTTTAGGCAGAAAGAGGTGCCTACCCCAGCTTTGCTCATATACAAAGTGCACTAACCCATGATTTCAAAAAGACTGCTGAAAGAGAATTTCACTCGGGTGAGACGTAACTACCACAAAAATGCACCACGAATGGATTTGTATGTTGCAGACAAAATGATACTTCATCCATTCAATCAGTGGAGCTTGGACATTTGTTTTCTTAAGCGTGGGCCTCCTGTGAACTTGTCCTGTTCAGCAACCACACACTGGTGAGTCTTGTAAGCCCAATTTGCAACATCTTTAGCTTCCAATATGTTGAGGCTGACAAAGAAGGAATTGATGTTCCTGTTACATTACCTTAAACGAATCGGGATTTTTAATGTAAGGTTCAGCACTGCTGGCAATGTTTCCCGTAAGCACCTTTTCTATTTTTGCCACTAATACTATCTCAGAATGAGGATTACTGATGGAGAAAAGAGCCTGTGGAGAAAAGAAAGAACAGTTAAAAAGTAAATAGCAATACTGGAGAAGGTAAATACTGCCAGTGCTCTCAGTTGACGGGAACAGCAATAAACCAGATTCAGAAAGGATTATTGATGATCAGTATCTCTACTTATTCAATACAGCCATATGGAAAATAAAATCTTTGTTCTACTGCTGAGGTAAGCCTGTGTATATGTAGCACCTTGCAAACAGACTGATTCAAGTCAAGATGTTAGCATCGCCTGACCTAACTATTCCTCTTGGACAGTACTTACATGCTGGCCTAAATGAGACACACATAAGGATAATGACAGGGAGAAGAAAAGGTAATGTATGGAGTTTCAGAGTAAAGCTTGCAGCAACAGCAAGAATGTGGAAGAACTTTGAGAGTAATGTAGCACCTAAGTCTAGCTTTAAGCTGTGATTTCGTTTAGTTGGTTTGGAAGACATCGACCAATGCACTCAAAGAACACAGGAAACACGGGTGGTTTTGCTAAATAACAGATGGCAACCTTTTTGAGTTTTGACTGTAAATGGTTTTAAACGCTATACAAGGAGCTCAAAAATCAAGGATCTGTATTCACTGATACACGAAAAAGGAGTATTCTTGAAAGCAAGAAACACTGGTAGTACAAGATAAATTCCCTGATGAGAAAGAATACTACTGAACTAAACTAGGTCACACGAGCCACTAAGTCTTGCAGGTCACATGCAGAATACCTGTTTTGGGTATTTCAGCCATTCTTCTGGGAACCCCTTCACTTGTGGTTCTTCCATTTCATTTGAGTCAGTATTCTCAACAGTCCCATTTTCTAATGAAAACGAGGAGCCTGAAATCATCTGTCTAACGAGTGTGTGGTTCAAATCCACATGAAAATCAGCAGAGATCTTCTTGCCATCCCTGACATCATACAGCGCCACACTCACAAAGAATGGCTCTACCTGAAGAAAACACCACAAACATAAAATAGCGATAACTGAGAGCAAGTTGGTAGATTATCTTTTAATAGGTTTCTGCAACTAGAAAAAAAAAAGAAAACAAAAAGCAAACAAATATTACTTACAAATTATGAGATGCATTAAAAACACAAATCCCTGCCAAAGCTAGTTTCCAACCATGTGATTTTAGGGGCTTTTAAAGGTAGTTTGATAACAGAACAGTAACTGACAGCTAACTCAGAAACTTGCAGAATAGAAAACATGTATTTGTCACGCAACACTATTAGAGTAAATTGAAAAGAGCCACAAAGAAACATTTTACAGGATTTTTAGAATGTCAGTTCAAAGCCATTATAAAAGAAAAAAGAATGAGGGTGGGCATCTCAGGGATAGTCAGAAATGTGGCACTAAGATGACAAAATGTGAGTAGATGAAAAATGTTTACTGGGACAAACACAAATGAGTGGGTGTATTATTCTGTGGGAAACACATGCTCCATTTGCTAGGAAACCAAGACCATTCAGACTGCTCTGACAGTACCCGCTTATTCTATTGCATACCAGGAAATTAAATCCTATGACTGTAAATAACCTCCAAAGAGCCTCCACAGTTCTGACGAAATAAATCAGTCTCAGAATAACACCTTCTGAGCTGTCCAGAAATCAGAATCTTAAAATTTTGGAGATAAAGAACTATGCACAGCAGGTACAATATTCCGTGCTTTTGCAGCTTCCGTAGTGAACTATTGCATGCCCTTGGTACAGTTATCACGTCTTCATTTAAACAGTTATTCCAGTCTGCCAAAAAAGCATTGATTACATCATGAATGTGCACTCACTGCAGAGGTCATCTTCAAATTAAAAAAAAAATTAGAAAAAAAAAATTATAAATCAATGCCTCATATGTAATGTATGAAAGCTGAGTTGCCAGGACACTGATTTCTCAAAACTTTCCTGCTTCGGAGGAGAGCTAACTAAAAGCTATGGACTGACACCCACATCTTGTTTGCTTTCCCTGCCCTTTTTTCTTAAAGAATACGTAACATTTCCTGGTTTGTCCTGTTTTTAGCTGGGCTTTTCTACCAGGTGAAGCAGCCAGTCCTTTCTATTTTGCCTTCTCTTCTGTAATTTAACCTGCTTGGTTTCTGGTCATTCTGTGAAAAACAAAAATAACAATTCACTAGCAACTGATATTCGGTTGCCTTCCTAGTAGGTCTTGACAGTTTAAGCTTGTTCTTCTTACAGCTATTGTAAAGGAACCTCAAGGATTTTAATGTTTGAAATTCCATATTGAACTGTAGCTAACATTCTACAACTTAAATCAGCTTCAAGATGTTTATTGAAAAGTTCATCAGTTTCATTACTCAGTTCTAAGGGATGGGCAGAGGAGGAGGAGTAGTGAATGCAGTACATGTGCACGACGCATCTTAACTTTACCGTCTGGTTACAAAGAAACAAGCACACAGAAAGATGGAATAAAAGAAAAAAAAAGAAAAGAAAACTCACAGGGAGATAAGTAAAACTTACATTGGTCAAAGGATCATTTTCGTTTTCAGTAACACAGGCCTGCAGATTCAAACTGAGCGATTTGCAAGTTATCAGGATCCTCTTTGCAGGCTTCTCTTCAAATGGTTTTATCACTGAGTTTGTCCCTGGAAACTCCTTTTTCTGAGGATTCAACGACTGAAATAAATTGGCAATACATTATATATGGGAAAAGTATGGCATGCCAAAACTAAGTAAGTTTTTTAGAGGTCTTGAAAACAACTGAAGCATCTGGAAAACTCGAAGAGTCACTACTGATATGTTGCTATTGCCTTGCTAAATGAGTGCTACTCCTAATTTACAGATTAGGAAGCAAAGCAAAAATATTACCTGACGTCATACATAATGTCAGAGGCAGAATGATGGATTCCAGTTATGTTTTCTATAATTTTGGATCTAATTGTTTCTTGTTTGCTTACCACTTCTGAAACTTTTCATCTTAATTTCCTCAAATGGAATAAACAGACTCATATTTTCAGACTACACCACCACATTTTAGGATTAGATTTCAGAACTTTCCCCTTACTTACACACCACAACACTGTTTCAATTCACTTAATATTTTTAATACTGGTGCTGCAGCTGATTGACAAAAGCTTCAAGTTTGAATATATACTGATCCCAATTTTTCTTACATCGTCTTTCTAACTGAAGTTTCCAGTTAAATCACCAACAAATGTACATTCTGTGCAAGGAATAACATTCTTTCAATTATGAACTCTGACACTGAATGATCAGAAAGCTGAAGATAAAAAGAAAAGCAATCTGCACTTCCTACATTTCTAGCTAAACTTCTTTTCACATAGACAGACTTTTCTACCTCCAACTGTAATTTCCCATTGCTTTTTATATCCATGCAGATTTCTGTAGTCAAATTCAGTGAAATGAGTAACAATAAAACCACTGTTCTGATAACATGCCCAGTCAAAGGGAAGATTCTGCTGCTGTAATATTTTCAGTTTGCTTTAATGATTCAAATCTTAGCTATCCTGGACTTGATGACCTTCAGAAGTCAACTGCACCTTCAACCATTCTGTGATCAGATATTGGTAGAGTCTATACCAAAATCTCTACAGACTAGTGATGGCTCCCCTCACCCTTCAAAGTCGAAGTCTCGGGTATACCCAATTGCTTGCTGAACTCCAGTCCACTCTGGTGGCTTAGCTAACCCACCTGTATTTTAAAAATTTCAAGAACCCTGGGGGAAAAAGAAATATATATCACTTACTGCTATATCAGGATCCAAAGAGAAAAGATTTAGCCGGTCTGTATTTCGAGAAGCTTTCACTGTTTCTTCTGTTTCTGTGATGTACTGTGGTGACAGATAATAAATTAGTTTTCTGCATGAGAACAGAAATCCATGGAGTTGTTAAGACTTCTAAATGAATGATCAATGCTTCACTTCTAACAACACTTCCAATTTCTGCAGTAGTAGTAATGCCAAAGCACCTTAAAGCATTGTTTGAGTGTTATATGGTTGTGAAGCAAGGATTTTCAGGCCATGATACACTTCTAAGGAACCCCAAAATAGATCAAGTAATTAAAATTCATATATGTTACCACAGACAATGTTTCTGCTGTGTAAGATGTCAGAACTGTAGATCACTGTGCTAAAACAAATTTAGGGATTCCCAAGTTGAGGGCAAACCAAAGCAAACCAAACTGTCCCCACAGGAAAATACTTGGGGAGAGTTAGAGCAGAAAGTGGGTCAGGAAAGTGTAGTTCAGCCTTACAAGGTGGACAGTCGCACAGTTTGCAGCACATCACCCAAAAGTAAGGCCGGGAGACCTCTCCACATCCAAATTTCTGTCACAAGGCAGGATCAGTCACACCCATTTTATTTTTGACGGACACATGCCTAAGTTAATGATAAGTTCTCTGATAAAAGCAACTCAACAATCTCCTGAATCCACTTGGTGTTTTCCTACCCTGCTTTTTAAAAGTTTATCCTTTTGTCTAACTTTGGTAGTTTTTCCCCTGCTATTTCAAGCCCATTTATCCAATGGGTAAAGTATGTCCTACGCATTCCCTTCCCCTGACAGATCCCTCATGATACCTTTGAAACATTTTTCCTCAGTCTAAACATGCTCAATTCCTTCAGTCTTTCTTTGCACTCTGCTTTTCCTAATGCTTCTTTATTTTTCAATCTCTGCACTATTAATGGAGTCACAACTTTCCTGGTTGCCCAAGCCTGAGCACAAACCTTGACATGGCCCAGGACATTCTCTTGTTCAGGTCCCATTCAACATTTTGTGTTTTTCACAGTAGCATGACATTGCTGACACATTAAATAACAAGCAAGACCAAGAGCTCTGTGTTCACTTCCTAACATGCCCCACCCATGCAGAAGCAGGTCCTGAGGTGTCCCTGGTCTACTGGTTTAGTTTGAGATGGATCAGGTTTACCTGCCATGGACTAGGGACCACTGCAGTCAGGCCTAGACAGCAAGGGGGATGGAGAGGTGACACACTAGGATTTAACACTTTAAAGGGCAATACAAGCATCACAGAATATGCAGACTGTCTACTTTAGCCTTGCAGGCCACCAGTGGTCTTTGAGCCATCGTTAAGATACATTGGAGATATCTGCATTATGCAAACCATTAGAAAGTATCTATCCACAGACGAAATGATCAGATGCTGCTCTTGTCCTTAATACATTAGCTTAGTTACATTTTATAACTGCTTTCAGTTAAAATCTGTGGGAGTATCATCCTCAACTGGGACTTGGCTGTTAGATAGTATCTATAGCAGCTCACTGACAGAAGATTACAAAACCAGATCATACAATCATTTATGAAAAAGCAGTGAAACACTTCCGATCTAGTTTTCCATCAAGAAGCTTCTTACCACTTGTCTACAATTATCTCATCTGCATGAAGCAGCTTATGTGATCCAGTAGACTAAATGCCTCCCCTGATACTACATACATCTGAGCAGTTCACAGCTTGTTTCCTTGCAAGTCACACAGGAAATCCTGGCTCTCCAAACTTTTCTGAAATGCAGTTAAAAGGAGTAAATATTTCACAGCTAACTGCATGGATCAGATTCTTACTGACATCACACATCCAAATCAAACCACTCTAGGGAACACCTACTTTCTTTATGTTCAGTGGGGCTTTTCTCATTTAAGCAAAGCCTGTCTTCTGTTCAGAAAGAGAATTATTCCTGTCATCTGTCATGTTTCTATCAATCACAATTGGCTGTGCTATATTTTCAAAACTTTCACGGTATAAATTATCATCTATTGGCAGTCATTTTTCACCTAATTATCACTATCCATTAAACTTGTAATGATAAATATAACTGCCATTACTTTTGTGAAGTCTGGGTGCAAGGTGTTTTCTGAAGAATCAGTCTCTTCTTGAGAGCAATCACAATTCACTGAAACTTCTGCAGGGTCTTGAAAAAAAGAAAAAGGAACAAAACACATTGTTTTTATTATACTGGCTATTAACATTGGGTTAAAAAAACCCCCATGCTATCATTTCTATTCCCTTTAATATCACTGGGCTAACAAGTGGAAAAGATAACTAATATGAACCTCTGTCCTCCTCAACCTCACCTCCCTGCTGGTGCTTACTGTATCATAGAATCACAGAATCGTTTGGATTGGAAGGGACGTTAAAGATCATCTAGTTCAAACCCCCCCTGCCATAGGCAGTGACACCTTCCACTAGACCAGGCTGCTCCAAGCCCCATCCAGCCTGGTCTTGAACACTCCCAGGGATGGGGCAGCCACAGCTTCTCTGGGAAACCTGTTCCAGTGCCTCACCACCCTCACAGTAAAAAATTTCTTCCTAATCTCAATTTTCCCTCTTTTTCAGTTTAAACCATTCCTCTTGCAAAAAGTCCTTCTCTGTAACTCAATCTATATGTAAGTTTTCAAACAAGAGGCCTGGCTCCTCAGTGGAACATCTGACACATTCATACATGACAATATTCATGCCCACAACAAAGACACCTTCCTTTGCTTCATGCTATTGGTCCCTTCTGAGGCAACACTAAAGGTTTATGTCAACCGAAAGACTTTGGACTCCCAGTAAAGGGAGTCTTCAGTGAGGCATGGAGGACCTTACCTGCTCTTTGGGAAGGGGAGGGGTGCAGTTCAGACTCCATGAGCTGCATATTTACGGATCCAGAGAACAGAACTACACAGCAACCTCTTTGCTTTACTAAGCTCACCAGGGACCATTCTGCTTTCACTAGGTAATTCAGCCCAATGTGAAATAAGTCATTAGAGCCACTTAGGGCTCTTCTGCCAAGAAGGCATCATGTCTCTTGACAAGTTAACTCCATAGCACATTCCTGGTACTTGTCATCAAATTTTTTTACCAGTAGAGACTTCTGTTTTCTGTTAGCCTTATGTCTTTGACGTTTTATACACATATTTCTTCCTGTTTCATGAATATCCCTTACGGGTGGGATTTTCAGAAGTACTTCTCCAATTCTGAAGTGCAAGTCTCTTGTGCCTTCAAATTACAAAAAAGTCTTTGGCTATACGAAGAGCATCCTATTTCTCCAAAATTGTAATTTATTATAAACACCAGTCTAAAGCCTTCAATTAGCTCTGAACTTCCCCAAGATTCAGATGCGTGTGGATTCAAAGTTTTGACCCAGCTCAGAACACAAGCAGTTCAAATCTGTATTAAGGTTTCAAGTATTTTCAGTCTTAGAATTTCAGTTGGGGTTCATCCAAACTGAACATGGTTTTATTGTGTGGAAGTTACTGCCACATGAAAAGTACAGTATAACTGAGCATTCAAGTCTTTTTTCCATAGTGAAAGCATACTAACCCACAGTGTCACAAAAGCGAGACATGAAGTCAATAAGCTTCCATGGAAAGAGCAATATACCAAAGCTGGGACTGTTTTTTTAACATGATTAGTTACAGATTTTTAAACAACAAAATGCTGGAAAAAAAGCACTGATCAAACCTCTCTCCAGCACAAAGCTCTTTAAAATCTTCAGACTCCCAAGACAGTAAAACACAAAGCACTATAAAATCATTGACAGAGAGGACTATATTTAAAAAGAGCTGCATATGCAAAGCAGAGCCACGTTTCTCCTGCTGACTTTGCGGGGAGCAACTTTACCTCCCCTACAGCGTTTTGAAACGATCTGTGGGGAGTTAGCTGACATTGTTCAGGGATTGCCAAAAGACTGGTGCTGCTTCATCAGAAATCAATAGGTGCAGAATCCATTACAGACTCAGGCAGTTAAAATGATTCAATAGTGATATCCAAATGTTCCAATTCTTTGCACTTGATTAAAAAAGAAACCCAACAATACAAGAGACTATTCACTCTTACCCAGTTTTAGGTCAGTGAGATCTGCACTTTTCCTCTCCTGAATGGTTCCCTCCGGATTTATTTGCAGGATTTTGTTGAGAGTGAAAATCCAGTCATCCATATCCTGCTCATTTTCAGCTGCCAGCACAAAGTATGTGAGGTCATTCATTTTCAACTCAAAGGCATGTTTCCTAAGCCTGTTATTCTGTTGAACAAAAGGAAAAGAAAAATAAACACTAGAACTAATTATAAAAAAGTACTGAAATAGACATTCATAAGATAGACTTGTATATTATCAGTCCTTAAACAGAACTTCCAAGCAAAACTTTTAAAGAAAATTCAGGCACTCTGATATTAGTACAAATTTATGTCAATTTATTGTTGGGCCTTTGTGCATCTAAGATCTTCTGTGGCCAAATATCTATCCATTTCTGTCATAAGAATTAACAGGTGCTTATATACTGAAACAGCTCAATAAAATTGATCAAATTGAGCTGATCTAATAGCATGTGCTTCATTCCTGAAATTTATCAAATTAGTGAGGCTTTTATCTCTTAGTCTTTTGAAGGCAGTTGCATCAATTGTCTTTCCTCCTTGCTTAAATCACAAAGAACACTGATGCGCCTTACCCCGTATTACTTCATCAAACTTTTACAAACACTGACTATGAACACTGCACCACTGTTTTGGTTTTAGTAATTCCAGAAAATTGCTATCACTTTGTTGGCACATCTAACCTTAGAGTGATGCTGATAAATGAAAAACAATTCAACTACTCCATAACTGGACATTTGACTTGATTTTATTTTTTTTTTATTAACAGTCTCAAATAATACAATAATGGGGGCCCATTGTTCTAGATACTATTTCTCAGCACAGTCCTATATCAACAAGTTACTAAGAACAGCTTCTAAGCTAGATGCTGAGATGATAGTGATCTTTTTATTTAAGAGGAACAGAGGCAGAATCTGATACTGATTAGCAGTAGAGGAGACAGAGAACTCAAGACACTCAGAATAAAATTCCATTAACATTTTTTTTCAGCAGCAGAGATGATTTAGAAGATCCCTACCCAATCTGCTGCTAATAACTTGCTCCAGTCCTTATGTTACATGTCGTGACCCAGCTCAGGAATCAGTTAAGACTGAAAAACTTCTTTTGGAGCTTCTTGGGTCAACAGAGTCAGTCAAATCTTGGCTCTTGAAACTGACTTGGGATCATGTGTGTGCATATGCATGCACGTGCGTTATTTTTTAGTTTTGCTACTGGAAATTCTCTTGGTAGGAAATAGTTTTCCTCTCAAGAGCTTTATTGAGGTGAAAATTCTGTCAGGGATATAAATTTCATCCAGCATAGGGTTTTGGAGCAATTGGTTCTCAGGTGATCAATATTTTTCTTGATTCTGAAATCACTCTAACCCTCCAATCACTGCATACATTCAAATTAATGTAAAACAAGGACTAACATTTCACTGAAACCTATTGTTACTCATATAACATTAGGGCTTGACTGCAAGCTAGAAGTTGAACTAAACTGAGCCATAAATCTTAAGCAGTGGTCATTCAAAACTTGCAAAGATAGATTATTTGTACAAGTGGATTATTTATACAAGTTTGTGCACAATCTATGAAGAAAAACTCTATGTTTTGATTTATCTTCATAAAGTTACGAAGACCATTAAAATGAATGTATTTTTCATCTATATTATGTACTTCCCCTTACAGTCATGGCCAAGATCTTTCAATCAGGTACTGTAACACTATTAGACATAATCTATTAGAGCAATGCATCTCACATGCTGAATCTTAAGAACATTAAGGCAGGAAAACTTCAATATTCACTTTTCCATCTGCACTTCAGACCTCTGGCAAGCAGATGAGGTCTACAGCAAAGTCTTTGTTTCAAATCTAAAGCCAACTATTTTCTCCCTGATCAGGAAACAGGAAAAAAGAAAAGTACCATTTCTCAGTTTGCTTCTCTATAAGTTCTTCCATATGGTATGTGGACCTTGAGGTTGATTTATAATCTTCAACACTTAATTCCAAGTTTAAAATTTCTTCCAGAAGGAAACAATGCAAGATTCAAAGAGAAACTACATGAAAGAAACATCAGGCTAAGACTAATACCTGCAGGGTCATTTTTCCAAAACAGCAGAATTGTTTTGGAAGTATTTCTTCTGGAGATGATTTCTCCAGGCTGTTTACTTGTATTAAACAGAAGCTCAAAGTCATTCATAGAGTGTTAAATGATTTATGGTGGCATTAAAACTCATTAAATCAGAACTTTCACATCACAGTTTCCCCTCTAAATTTTCAGTTTTACCCCACTCTTTCTTTACATTTTATGGTCCCCCTGTTTAAGTCAACTCTAAGACAGTTTCATTGTTTTTCTCAGACCTATAATTTTAATTTCATCACAGACTGAGAGAGCTAGCTGATAATCCTTGCCCTATTAGCCCCTTGGCTATGCCTCTCACTTCTTGTTAGTGAAGGCAGCAGATAAATTTGTGCATCCCATTCTAAATGTCAGTCAAAGAACAATCGCAAAAACTAGTGTCGTAGTAGGCAAAAGGAGAACCTGAAGTTCAAACACTTGCAGGAACACTGCAGATTTAGAAGGCAGATGCCAAAGCTCAGGAGAAGGATTTCAAAAGTTCCTTGAGCTTTTTTGTTAGAGGTTAGTCATAAAGACAGCAGTCAAGACATTGCAGCTGTCATGGAGTGTCAGAAAACACAGCAGAACAGGCACCCTCTGGGATAGCATTTAATCTGTACCTAAAAGCACACTACAGGTATGTTCAGGGCCTAACTAGAGCTCTGGCTGAGACCCATCTTAAAGGATGCATTGCCAGCAAGCAGTAGTTTCTAAACAGGATTTCTGTATAAGAATCTCTTCTATGGCTTCTGCCACACTTCCAAGCTACCTTTCAAACCAATGGACTGACACTGGCAAAAAATCATTGTTCTTCTACATATTTACCTCCATCCTGTCCTATATACCTGTTTGAAATAAGAAACAGCCTTTGTAACTGCACAGGGTAAACTGTCACTCCCTGCAGACCTGGTCCTTTCCTGGGTGCAAGAATGAGGCTCTGCAGAGACTATCAGCAAATGCTTGCTCCCTGAGTGAATTACTCACTGACTGTATTTCTTGCTCTGAAGGGGTTCAGTGGTGAAAGAGAGACTTCCCAATCAACAGAAGCATGTTTTTATCAGAGCTCTTCCACTGCATTACCTGAAAGGTTTCTTTCAAAGCAACCTGCAAATCAATCTGCACTAGCACTCTTACCAATCTTTACAGGTTAAGGAATAAAGGATAAAGTATAACTAAAAAAAGGAATTGCCTTTTTCAGTGACACAAGGGGCTAGATCAACTACAGTACATAATATTGAAATAACGTCTTGTATAGGATAGAAAAAAAGGGGGAAAAAAGTGAAATACATTAATAGAATTAGAGGAAAGGCAAAAGTAGAGGGCGAAAAAAAGCTGAGGACTCAATCCAAGTGGGAATAGAAAAACCAAAAAGTGGTATCAGACATTTCTGGGTATTTATTTTTCCAAATCACAATAAACAAGAAGGTTCTGTCCTACCTGCTCCCATTAAGACTCTATCACCTCCAGAAGTGATGATCTTCAAGGAGGCACAGGATACAGGATTAATAAACCACTTGGCCAACAGGCAGTGTTTGCAACCTGAGTTTCTTTAACCCACAAATGCACGTATGCTCTTAGTAAGCATCAAGTAAAATCTGGCAGCTAGGAAAATAATTTCAGTGCAAAGCAGGGCGTTTGGAACTAGATGATCTTATTGTCCTTTCCAACCCTATCTATCCTATGATTCATGATATTTTTTTCTCATGTGTGCCATGGGGAAAGAATATACGCACCACCTGCTACCATAATTCAACTGTGGTTTTCGTAACCTGTCAGTCTGAGCACTTGCATCGATTTCAAAAGAAAACTAATGGAATTTTCATTTAATGAAACTGCTAAAGAGACCACTATTCCACTCATTTGGACACCCAAACAACAGAATGAAATAAACTGAAACTTACCTGTACAACTCCAGTACAAGAATCCAAGAAAATACATCCCTTTGGCTCCTTGGATATTTTTTCATCTTTGTAAAAATTCATAATATATGAGTTATCCGACAACTGGGTCAGCTGGAAGTAGCGCTTTTTGAATGACTGAATAGGGGGAGGTAAACAAAGAATGACAATTGTTATACTTCAAATTATTTTCACCGATACTTTAGTTACAGGGATAAGATAATAAGCAACTCTTAACTGCACTTCAGTCACACTATTCTGCAGGCAACTGAAATATTACTTTACTATTATTCACAATTATGTAATCAAACCTGAGATATAAACAGGTAAACAACAATGGCAAACGAGTATGCCTCTGTGGGGGATATAAACCCAAATGGAATAAAGAAAGAATAATGCTGTGCCCTTACCCGAACAGTAATACTATTGTTTACAGTGCTGTTGAAATTCCCTTTATAAAGCCATCCAGACTTGTAAACTCCTGCTGCTAATCCTCCTCCTCCACCACCACCACCTTTTGAAGACGAGTGGGATGTTGTATCCTGTATGAAAGACATGATTAATATTGCATGGACTTGCTTTTTGAATTCTAAGACAAAAGAAAACTAATATGTGAGTATCTACTTGACAACAAATAATCATCCTTTCATCCCTTTTAAAATAAGACATTATTAATACGCCTGCTGTGTGTATGATGACATAAAAGACAAAGCTGTTCCACTAACTTCATTTCTTTAAAATATGAAATATTTTACAGGAGATAACAAGCCTCCATTATCATTCTTTATTTGATATTAAAGCAATAAATAACTCCTCCCCAGGGGGAAAACCCCAGCAAAATGCAGAATACATACTTCATCCTTATCCACATCTTCATGATCAATTTCAAACGAATGTGAGGGCAGTTTCTCTGGTCTACACTCACTTCTAGGAGGAGAGGAAAAATGTCTTTAATTATTATTATTTATTAAATAATCGTGCACCTGCTATTTCAGGGAGGCAACCACCCCAAGCCCTCATGGCATCTTCAATACACCTATTGCTATGACCCTATTACCTCCTCTAAAAAACACTACTGTTTCAAAATACAGCTTTTTTTAAATCCCCATCTACCCTTTTATTTCAATGCTACGAAGTTGCAACAATTCTATGCAATCTCTTCATTGCTTTTCTACCACAACAGCAGCAAGATCCAATTTCTAAAGAGATATCCCATTTAAGGCTATCAAATCAATGAGAATGAATTCTTCGATAGCTTTTTCTAGCCAAGAACAACATTATAACACTCAGTTTAAAGCGTCTACATTTCTTTAATATTTCAAGGTACTTTTCGATATAATGAGCACAGCCTCAACCTAATTTGTAAAAATACACAGAAGCCTTTCTGATGTGGTGCCACTTAAAATCTTCATATTGTGGAATTAAAACCAAAATTTAACATGGAAAAGCAAAGTACTAAATCACATGCTTATTTTTAAGCACTTAAGTAATTGTACTTAGGTCCGGAGTACTTTGTATGTTGGAGAATTAAACCTGAAACAACAGCCAAGTACACATAACAATATTAAAGAACTTCTTTAAACAAAGAAAAATAAAAGTCTATCTTTCTGTGTCTTGAAAAACACCAACATTGCTCTCAAATTCCTGAAAATTACAAATCTCATCTTGGAAACAGCTATATGAAAATCTACAGGAGTTGTCATGGTAGAAGCCATCAGTAATCTGGAAGACCGACCTATCCAGAGCTTACTTTCATCTACCCAACCTCAGAACAGTAACAGAGCGATGTTAATCTCTGCCAAGCAAGGAAGCAAATCCAAATGGAAGTTGAGAAACCACACACACTTATAAGCTAGTTTTGTCTCTCAGCTTAGTGAGCTTTGGCTCACACTAGCACATGTTAAATGGCACTAATCAAAGAAAATGAAAGTGGTAACTTTGACCATTTTAATTTTCTATTAATTCATACGCAAGTTAGAGTTTAGGAAGATAAGAGTAATCTATCTCCTATTCATTTTCCCCATTTCAGTGTTCCCATGATGTGACTACCCCACTGTAACCAAAGCCAGCATTTCAGCAGAAAGAGTAGAGCCAAGTGCACACAGAACACAGGAGTGTTTTACCATGTTTTAATTTGCTCCAGGTTTCATGTTTATTTACTGTGAACAATTGATCAATATTTTGAATAAAAGGAACATTTGCAATCTCTTGACATCTTTCACATCTGTAAAAGCATTAAAATTCAGAATATTTGTGACTGAAATCCATATCAGGTTTTCTGATACAACCAAGGGCAGCTGTTAAATATTCTTACGCAAACACTCTCTCCCACCCAGAAGAGCCCTAAACCAAAAATCTCAAGCCACAGCCCAGTTTTTACAAAAACCACCATTCAAGACTTCACATTTTTTGACAAACCCCCCACTGACCAATGCTTTCTGGCCCCGCACGGACAAGTAACACTGCACACATTTGGTTCAGGATTTGTACCAATAACAGGACAAGCTAGTCAGCTACTCAGAAAAAAATCCAAACCAAAACATAACCCCAACCCTAATGTCCTTGATGCTACCAGGGTGGGGAAGGAGGAGTGAGAAATCCGCTGGATTAGCAGGGTGCCAACCCCTCCACTGTATGACACAGCAACTCTGCTCCACTCTGCCACTCCACAGTCAGAGAGAGAACTTGCCCATTAAACCACCACCCTTCCATAAGCCTTGGTTGTCTAAGTTTCTTAGAAAGTAGGAAATCCTTCTGTCCTCAGCAGAGCTCTAAAAGAGACAGAGCACAGACCACTGCTGCTTCAGGTGTCAGATCTCACCAATCACCCCACCCCTCATCCACTCAGACCTCTGTGTCATTCTCCATACAATAATTTTTTCTCTTCCTTGGATGAGAATCCTTTTGGGCATGCTTTTCATCATTCTAGGCCAGGCAGACTGAACATGGGAAGGACATGACCCTGTTTTGGTGTACCCTCTTTCTCCTCTGCCTACATGAAGGTTGAAAATTCCAGGGGATCAGGTTTGAAATATCTACCAAATGTTCCAGGATTTCTATAAATGACAGCAAAAACTTTGCTAATGACTATTTCTGTTCCCAGACACAGAGTCACCACAACACCCTAAGCAACCTCTGTTCTTCCTCCACCCTTCCCACTTGCTCAAGAACACACCAGCACAAAGCATAAAAAATGGTGTGAAAAGAGGTAGTGAGAGCTCACAGAGAGGAATTTAAGAGGCAGAGGGACCTGAGAAAAACCTCAAAGGAGGAACACACTCAAAGAAAAACTAAAGCAGTTGCTAAACATTTTGGTCATGTTGTCATGCACATGCCCTTGAGCTCTTCCTCCGTGCCACAGCACTGCTTCAGGGGAACTGTACCATGGACATGTTGAGTCCTCACTGCCTGTCTCAGGTGGTTGCAACTGCTTAGCAACCAAAAGGGGTCAGTATTCAAAAAGAATAACTTCAATATCTGATAAAACTGTGCAGCCATTACTTGCCATGTTGTACAACTGTGTGAAACAGCATAGCATGGACTCACATACAAACAGGTATAAAGCCCTTCAGAACTGCTGAAGGCTGCTAAGTCCCAGCTTGTGTGCTTCTACATGGGAAGGTTCATGGGAAGGCTCAGCACACCCTCTGTGAGTGGAAGTACTTTACCCACAGCTAGATTTAGTACTACAGATTATGCTCCTTTCTCATGATGCAAAGCTAAACACTTATGCTCATCCAATTTTCCTGATACAATGATTTCCTATAAAGGAATTGATACAACAATATGCTCAGATTTCTGATAGTTTCTGTGTTTCTGACAGCAGTTTTGCTCAAATGAAACAAAAAACCTGCAGAAACTGGGCATTCAGAGCTACAGACAGTGAGATACAAATACTACAACATGGATGTATCAAACCACTTTATTTTTAATGAGGAGATTTAGTCTAACATGCTGAACTTTGTAATTTGCTTATGCATATCAAGGGCCACTGATGTTGAACGGGCTAGAATTAGTATGAAATAAGATGGATTCCAAAACAGCTCTGTTTAAGGTCTGTTCAACTCAAAAGCCATGCCAACTTTCAGCAAACAAAACAGACACTCCTGCTGTAACTTTGCCTCTGAAACATCAACCAGTGCTGCATCCAAACCATTCCCAAGTACTGTGTTCTGATACACGACAAAACAAGATCTTGGTTTTTTATAATCCTCTATGCAAGAGTGGGGGGAAAAAGTAAGGTGCGAGACACCATAGCATCCCTGGAGCGTGAATTCATGAAAGCAAATCATATCAAGCACCATATTAAAATTACCTTCACGGAAGAGGATGTATGTAATCAGCTAAAATGTACTTTGTGCAGAGTCACATCTGTCAAATGCATATTTCATAAGTGAAGATGCTTAAGGTTAAATTGGAAACTGCTGTGTTGCAAACATTTTTCTTGAGCATTAAATGCATTAATTTTCTAAAACCATCAGTACACTAGGTACTTAAGGAAAGGTATGTTTTATAATCTCTGATTAGCATTGCTCTTAATGGCATTTTGTACTACTATATTCACTGCTCATAAAAGTACCAACATAGAAGAGGGAACGCAGATCTGAGGGAAGGCTTGCAGCCCAAACCCCTCTGAACACAGCACCTCAAGGGATCATGAGAATTATTGATTCCTGCAACAATATGTTTAGTTAGTACTAGTTTCCATCTAACCCAAGCATGAAGCACTTATTGTTGTGTTAGGTACACATAAACTTCTCATCCAGTATCATGATATTAAGGCCTCAAATTTCAAGAAATGAGGTGGCAACACAGCCCCTTGGGCATTCAGTGATTTCATTTACTTAACTATGCCCTAAAATGCTTCTCAGGGCACAGGATACACTTCTGTTTCTGGTACGTTTGTGGGTAGAAACTCACTCATGAAGAAATGAGCACCAAATTCTTAATTTCTTTCCACTCAAATCAAGAAACTTATTTCCCCTCCTCCCAGCAACTTTACGCTGATTTTACTAGAGCACAGAAGGGATGCCCGCTTACCCAGACACCTGTGCATTTCTGCAGCCTTGTATCACTAGGGCTGCAGCAGTGCGTGTTGTACACGTTGCACCCAGTTCTTCCATCTGGTGCAGCCATAAGGTACTAAGTGAAATCCTACTCCTCTGTTACACAGGGTAACTAAAAGGAGAATTAATCGCAGTTAAAGGTGACTGACATTTACACATTTTAAGGAAAACGAAAGCCAGCTTTCCTGTATCAACCATGCTTTGAATACGCAAATATGCTTCTAAGGATTCGAATCAGCACTAATAGAGTTTGTTGGCATCAGTGAATTCTGCCGTCTTGAACTTCTGCTAAAGGACCTTTTCTTCCTCTTTTTAAAAACACAAGGTACTATAAATACAGTAAAACAAGCAGAGCATATAGGACAAAGGAAAGTGCAAATATGGACAAAGCTCAGCAAAATGATATAACCTAATAAGAATAAAAAAGTAAAAGAAGAACTGATGCCACGTCTTACTGTGGTAAGTGTCGAAAGTCTTCTGAATACTGTTCATATTTGTAGTTCACAACATGCCACTGGGAATTGTAGTATTTGCAAGCCTGAAAATACAAATGACAATATAATTACAACAACTATTTAGACCCAATTAGGCTGGAGAGCTAAGAAAGATATGAGAGAGTCCTTTGTGCTAGAGAACATATTCTTCTCTTTTATAGCTGGGTGCACAGTTCTTACAGGAAATTCAGAGTCATAAGTTTCAACATTTTGAAGCACAATTTTCCTTTAAAATCAAATGCAGTGAATCACATATGATGGAAGAGGGGCTGATCGCAACTTAGCATGCTTTATTGATTCTCATCTTCTTTGTAGGAAGCATCATTAAATTATATCACTGCTGCCTCAAAAGCCTCTAGCTAGCTTAGGCCTGACTTTCTCTATGGACATTAATTATACATTTTTGTTTTGCATCCTGTTCCCGTACCTATGCCTTCCATTGTAAATACATTTCCCCTCCTCCTGCTTTTATGCCCCCTTGTTGCAGCACAAGCCCTCTACTTCTTGTTTTGCCCCTAACAATTGATCTTTTACCTTTTTACCTTTGATATTATAATTATATAATAATATTATTATTATATAATTAAATATTCCTGAATATATTATTAGGACTGTCATTTCTCACCACTCTCATTTTCCCTTCCACATTGAATTTGCTGTCACCTCACCATGTTCATGTAGTTTTTATTTTCTAAAAATCTTCTTGCTAGTTTTGCATTCACCTCTTGTAATTGTTCTTAAGGTATCAATCTCTCTTAAGTAAGTGAACAGAACTGAACAAAGACTATTCTGAAGTGCTTGTCTATGCTGTCAAACAGATTAGAATAACTATGCCATTTACACTACAGAACTTTCATCAATGCAATCACACAGAACCTGACATTTTTAAAGACAAGATTCATGAAATATGTACAGTCATTGATAAGGTTCACATCTACAAAACCACCACAACAGAATTTCCAGCGATTCCTTCTACAGAGTGCAAAATGCAAACTGGTACTTGTACAGTATGTGCAAGAATTTACCCCAGTATGGCATTATATTGTCCTCACACTCCATCTCGGCATTTGCACCAGCCCATATGAGATGGAAAGGAAGGAGGTGATCCTGCCCCTCTACTCTGCTCTCATGAGACTTCACTTGGAGTACTGCATGCAGTTCTGGGGTCCTCAACATAAAAAGGACATGGAACTATTGGAACAAGTCCAGAGGAGGGCCAGGAGGATGATCATGGGACTGGAGCACCTCCTGCATGAAGATAGGATGAGAAAGTTGGGGCTGTTCAGCCTGGAGAAGA
>JANRGW010045358.1:0-13939 GCA_024733675.1 Psilopsiagon aymara | reverse complement strand
ATGGTTTAGTGGGAGGTGTCCCTGCCCATGGCAGGGGGGTTGGAACTAGATGATCTTAAGGTCCTTTCCAACACTAATGATTCTATGATTCTGTTTCTCAAGTGAATCTCTGCAAGGAGAAAAACCTAGGCAAACACTGGATATGAATATCTTGGTCAGTACTGAAGAGAAGAGCAGACAGCTCAAAGATACCTGATTACTACAATTTTTATGAATATAAGTGACCAGGTAGAAGAGAGAGAACCTGGATGTGCCCCAGCATAACAAAGGACAGCTGAAGAAAGTGTGAGCAGGAGGAGAGGCCTTTTAAATGTCAGCTTTGCTTGAATTGGACACAACAGCCTCAGAACACAAAGCAGAAGGGATAATGTCCACCTTTGTTCTGATGCTGAAGATGGTCTGTTTAGGTGAAAGAGTTAAAAATTCATTTTTCTATTTATGTGAAAGGTGGTAGACTCCATATTTATTATTTTTTACAATGAAGAAACATCCTATCATGATTGTAAAGCACGCTTATAGGCAGTTCAAAGCCTCCCTATTTTCATATATTGCTTCATCTGTATCTTTCAATTTTTCTGCTAGTGGTAAACTTAAATGTATTTGTAACAGGAAGGGAAAAATTATACTGTGCAAAGGTATTGAACTGTACTGTCAATATGTAACCTGTATAGATAAGCAATCTTAACTATTTTAATCTTTTCTCTATATCAGAAAGCAGATAAACAGGTTTCAGCTATTAAGAATTGAGATAACTTGCTGAAGTTTTTAAAGTTTTAATGCTCATTCATGTATATTTTGGGCATTTTACACTATAATAATATAAAATATGCCCCTTTTTTGGAGGTCTGCCAAAACCCCTCAAATGCAAGGCTGTTAAAAACTGTGGCTGTTAGAGGCAGTGTTATGCTTGAAAACAAAGGTCAACTGTACGCATCTATCAGTGCTTGCTGGCAAATACTGCAGCCCAAAGCTTTAGTGGCATAAATTTGGTGTGTATTTGAGTTTATAGTTAGTTGCTTTTTTTTTCTCCCTATCATAGCTAATGTTGCTCTCTACTGCTGACAGTTTTCAGACAAGCAGTTCAAATTAAGACATCTCTTGGCTTGCAGGGATAGCAAAAGCTGCTCTGATGGGTGCTTTTGTGCCTCCTGTGACTGTTTTAATTGACACATTAGGATCTGCAAATTGAGGGTATATTTTTTTTTTTTTGCTATGTGTGAATGTCTTGACCCTAAAAGCCTGGCAAGTGAGGGGAGGGCAGTTACCTTGGTTTCCCGCTGAGGTAATGGTACATATGGTCTTGAAAAGTAGGCCAGAATGTAATGCTTACTGTTACTTCTCCCATTAGATTTTGTTATCCAGCTATAGCTGTGGCTGTGTGAAGGAAAGAGATTGCGAAAAGCAATATGCTTCTTGTTATCATCATGTTTGACTGTTCATGAACCCCATTTTATTTTCCCTCCCTATTCTGATCGGTCAGGATTCATTTTGCTTTTAGTTAGGTTTTAAGTTTAAGGTATTGTCTACGCTCCCCATAGCGGAGAAAGGGGAAGAGATGCTTCATGAATACAACTCGTCTCATCTGAGATGGGCATCTGAAAGAGGGTGTTATTCATCCTCTGGAGGTAAATGTATCTTCACTGAGGATGCGATCATGCTAGATGCCTGACTTCTAGTTAGCAAAGTTAGACATGAATCCTCCTTTCACTGTCCTTTTGTCTGGGGAGCTGCTGCTTCCTTCTGATCTTTGATGTGATTCTGTACCCAAGTGTCTGCAATCAGTTTCTTGAAGTATCTCCATAAGGCCCTATTCAAGGAAGTGATGTGCTGAATAATGACTACAGTCCCAAGACTCAATTTCCTTCTTGAATCCTGGCACAGCTGTCATATTTTTTCCTGGTCTTTAGCAGCTTTCTGCATGACTCCTCTGTTTCCTTTTGCTATCCAGTTGCTAACACAACCAGTATGGTGCTGATACGTGATAACAGTATAAGCCCTATATCCCTGTATGTCTGTTATGCGCATACAACTGCTAAGACTAAGTAAGTAGGATGTAAATTCCTGCAGCTTATTAAGTCCAATAAAATGAAATTCCCCAAAATACTAAATCAGTCTTAACTCTGATAAGAACTTAAGTCACGGCCCTGCAACCTGAACTGCTGTATTTGTGTAGTTGTCTAACACTGCAAAGGACTTACTGTTACGGAGGACCATCAAAACTAATGGCATGTGCGCTGGACTGTGCAAGCGTAGTGACCCTTCAGCTTCCCAATTAAATGAAGGTCCTCTCAGTGTCCATTTTGCTTTCACTATTTCATTAGAAAGTTTCAGATGAAACATTTGGCTGGCTTGAGCTCACAGTTGGGAATGGAGAAGTTTTAACACTGCATGTGATCAGATTGCCTTCATGAAAATACCAACCTGCATTTTTTATTTTCAAGGTAGTGTAGCTCTCCAACAGATCTAGGGCTGTGATTTGTGGATGGCTGGCCAGCAAAGAAGATTCTGAGTTTCTGTGTGGGTTGGCCTTAGTGTCTGTACTAGTTTGCTGTGCAGTGACATTGTTGTATGTGTATCAGAAAGGTGAAACCAATGCATTAGAAAACCTCGAGGGGGGCTCTCTGCAGGGAGGGTTCTCATGCTACCTATTCTGACCTGTGAAAAGTAACAGACAGCTGCAGTCAGCTTGAACTCTGAATAAGCTGAGTGTCAACATCTGATACTTTCTTACACATTAAACTCTTCCTTGATATTTTCTTGTGGCCTGGTCTCTGGCTGGGCTTCATCTTCTGGGAAAGAAAGGTATGATATCCTGAACTTTCAAGGAAATTTGAAATAAACCAGTGCTTGTTTATAGCATTGGATTGTTTTTAAAAGTCCTTTATAAATAAACACCATTGGTTTAATGAATATTTTGAATATGTTTTGCTTAAATGACAATTGTTAACCTTCCTGATAATCAAGCCCTGAGAAAAAAGGAGGAGCCTCAATCAGTGCTAATATTCAGCAGTAACCAAAAGAGATCTTTCAGCATTTAAAAGTGAAGATATGTCAGGGAAAACAGAATAATGAATCAGGCCCCTGGGATTTTCTGTTTCCTGCCAAGTACAGGTGTACATGGAAGTAATAAAACGAAAAATAAGTATTTGGATCTCAAGTGGAACTTTGCAGAAGTCTAAGTGACTATTTTGTGACTTTGATAAGAATGCCTCAGTTCCAAAATATGGTGAAATGCAGAACAGGAAAAACATTTTGACCTTTTAAGACTTTTTTTTGGTGAAAAATTCACATTAAGTGAGGTCGCAAATTTATGTTGACTTTTGTAAATTGTACATTTGAGAGTGGGGTCATCTCCTCCCAGATATAGATTCCAGGAAACACTTTTCATATTTTTTTCCTGGAATTTTTATTTGATTAAAAGTATCTAAAAATACACTGCAATACAGATTACTTGGAATTTTCTTCCTTTTCCATTAAACTTTTGTTTAAACTGAGAATTTTTTATGACATATATGTTTTGGCCTTGCTGGTGAGCAGAATCTGTATAAAAGACTTGGGACAAATCAGTATGGTTTGCTGCCAGAAAGTTTGTACCATGTCTGATTTACGATGCTAGCTCTTAGAAACTAGTTCCCAGACTCTGGCAGGAGATAGCAACTTGTGTTTTTATGTGCCCCAGGATGTGCTGATATGGCTGATGATATAGATGAATCAGTGCTCTTGAAAGGGTTTGAAGTATGAGAGGACTCTGGTGAGGAGCTAATTCATTAGCTCCATATGATGGCAAGAAAGAGGAGATAAGTCAGCAGGCTTGTTTGACTATGTTCTCCTTTTCCAGCAACAGAGGGGACACAGGACTTTTTATCTAGTGAAATGACTCACATTTTCCATTCTTTAGGTACTTAAAAAAACCCCGTAATGTAAACTCCTTTACTGATTATGCTTTCCCAGGGAAATAGTTTAAATAAGCTAGAATAACTGGCACTCAAATGGTAAGCCTTACTGTCCTTCTGTCAGCCAGTGCTGTAGTAAAGGCCAGAAGATGACCTCCCTGACCCAGAAGGAGATGTGAGCCAAGCAAACCAGAAGTAAAAGTCCTTCTCATGTCTCTACATGTTGCAGTCCTGCGCTTTGTTTTCAAAAGTCAAAACTCTCTATTTCTTCACCAATTCCCAGCAAGGATAGCCATGCTACTTGCATTCTTGCCTTCCTGTATATTTGGTGGTTCAGCAGTAAGAAAGAGTGGAAAAGAGGAGCAAAGGTAAATAAGGTAGTGAGTGAGTGACCAATTTATGTGGGAGCTAAATGTGGGTGTGAAAGTTTAATATGGTCATCAATTGTTATTGTTTTCTGAAAATGCAAATCTCTGCTGAAAGTGACACTGATACAGAAATCTGGAGTGACAAGGGTTGGGCAATTAGTTTCTTTTATTCAAGTCAGGCCCCTGTCAGCCAGTTGTTTCCCAGCAGGTAACAGTTCTGGGTAAATGAAGCTGTAATTTGGTGCGGAGGGAGCCAGGCAGAGAATGGCAGAAGCTGGAAAAGGTTATCAGGGTGTGTTTCCTTTAATGTATCAGGATCTATGGGAGGTACAGCCTCTCTGCTGGTGAAGAATATTGCGACGATTTCAGCAGCATGACTATTTCTTTCTGATTTTTCTTTTTCTCCTTGCAGCGCTGGTGATGGTCCTGAATAGCACAAGTGTCAGCTGGAGTGCCCGCATACAGATATTCCTTACCTTTTGCAAGCTTGTAGCAATTCTGATAATTATAGTCCCTGGAGTTATCCAGCTAATTAGAGGTATGAAATGAAAAGTAAATGCTTTTAAAGTGCTTTTATCTTTACCCTCCCCAGTCTTTCCCCACCTGCCTCCACCAAATAATGCTTATAGCAGCAAAATCTCTTAATTAGTCTGTGCTTGCTTTACTGAAGCTCTGTACTGTCATGGAATTGATTAGAAGGAGAACTACACTGGGATGAACTGGTATTTCCTTCAGCATGCCAATTAGACTATTCAGATCAGAGCCATGTTTTATATAAGCAACAGGATTGCTCTTTGTAATTTGGCTTTGGTGTGAACTTTGTGGCAGGGGCAGGATGGAATTTAATGACAGATGGGTATATTCCTCCCCAGAGCACATGCCTATTTGGAGCAGAGTATGTCTCCTTTAACTGGGATAGTGCCTAGTCTGTTTGGTATTGGCTATGCAATGATGCAGAAGGCTCAATATTGGGAAATATATGAAAGAAACGGTATCATGGATGCGGTTCTACCACTTTGGTGATGTAAGTTGTGAAAAATTGTGATGTAAATTGTGATGTAAAAGGTGCTATACTGGCAAGAGAAACTGTAATCAGATACTGCTTTCATGGGCTTCCTCCTTACAAACGCTGGATGCTCATGCTGCAGGCACGCTTTACTTCTTCCAAATGAAAAACTAAAGCATACAACTAAACGTAATAGTCTGGGGTCAACCCAAGCATAGAAAAGGAGATCAGAAGTGTACGGAAGGGCAGAATGGCTCTACAGACTTTTATCAATGTTGCTGTATAAGCAAGGAGTGTGAAAACACACCTTTGTTCTCCCCAGCAGCACCCAGCATGAGCACAACTGTGGAGGCCTTTCCTTGGCTTTCTGGAATTTATTTGAGTAAAGCCATGCCGGCAGAGAAACTCTTTTCACTGTTTTGCGCTCAGCTACCTGAAGAGGCTTTTCCATTAGATCCCTGTCAGCAGCCGGTGTGAGATGGTGAGAGGCCCTAGCTCGCTCTCCTTACAATAGCACTAGAAAGTAACTGCAGGGAGCACAAGAAGCCATTCAGCGCAGAGGGCCAGAACGGGGAGCACTTTTTAATTAGTTGGTGGCAGATTTCATCTAAAAAAAAAAATTATCATGGCTGTTGGCTCTATCCTTGGGATGCTCTTCTGTGATGCTGAGCAAATCCTCCTGTCTGAGTCAGCAGCGCTGCGCTAGGTTCTGCGGTGAGCTCAGCTGCTCAGGGGCAGGCAGCTCTCTGTGGTTAGCAAGACTCTGAAATAAAAGTTTCCCTGTGTAGTAGTCCACTGAGTCACTGTTTCTGTTTTCGTGTTTTTCACTTCCTTTCTGGCAGCTGCAGCGCCTCTTGCCTTACCTCCTTTCATGTGCAAAATGCCCCTCTGTTCCCATCTGCCCCTTTTTTCCTAGACCTTTGAAGCAGGCCAAACCCAGGCTTGGATGGGGTTTGCTGCCCTTAAGTAGCTTGGATAGTGTTCCTGACTCCCCACTGGGGTCCTACCTCTGGCTGCAGCTCTTTCCTTACCCAGAAAGCCTCTTCTCTGGTGGGAATTTAGGCTGAGAGTTCAGTAAAAACTAAATAAAGGGCAGAGGATTTGACCTACTGCTAATTTAAGCCTGAATGAATTCTGTTTCTTCTTGCTCCTTTTCACTGAAGGATCATTGCTTCTCAGGAAGTCTGGGATATTGTAGGGAGGTCTTAGAAACCACACAGGACCTTGTAAATGAGTAAGAGCATAACATAACTCTTAAATGCTTGCATTTATAGGTCTGTAATTCTTACTTAGTGTAATATTAACACAATGCTAATTGTAAAGGGAGTTACTAATCTTTCAGTGTTAGAGATACTGGATTTATTTACCTTAAAAATGTTCCTTGTGAGTGAAATATTAGCAATGTTCCTTCTGATTAAAATGTTAAATAAGTGAATTTTTCCACAGCATAAAACAACAGAGCTCATTCTGCTCTTCCATGTTGTAAGTCACTGCTGGAGATGACAGTGAAGTGAGTGTCATCAAGCTCAGAATGCTTTGAAAAAAACCTAATAGGTCAAATTCTGCTATTGCATGACTTAGTGACACCACAAAGCCTTTACAGTCAGTGGCAGCTTACAGCTGCAAGGGTTGGGTCAGAAATTCAGGTCAAGGGCAGAGCTGGAAGTTAATGAAGTGCTGGGTGATTGAATGTTGCATGGTGTAATGTTTTTATTTGTTATAAAGTAGGAGGTGACAAGAGAGCTTATGTTTCAATATTGTTCTTGTTGATGTTGCAGGAGAAACACAGCACTTTAAAAATGCCTTTGCGGGGAATGATGCCAGTGTTATGGGACTACCACTTGCTTTCTATTCAGGAATGTATGCCTATTCAGGCTGGTAAGTTGTTGAAACTTGTGAGTATTTATCCTGAAAATAAACACTATATATGTTCTAGTGAAGAGATTTATTTCTATGAAGAAATGAGCATCATATTCAAACTGTATCATTTAGTCAGGGTCTATATCACCGCTGTTCCATATGCTCTGTAGTTATTCTGCAAGCAGCTCTACAAAGAAAAGGTTTTTCTCCTCCAGTGTGCAGTAAGTAAACATGCACTGAACACTAAAAAAACCACCAAAAAAACCAAAAACAAACCCTTGGACTTTTATTTCTGTTCTTAAGACCAGGAATAAAGACAACAAGGAAGGAATGTTCCTAATTTTTCATCAAGTAATTGGATAAAAGGATAAAAGAGATAATGAAGCTTTAATTTTTGTTGAGCAAGTAAGTAATTACATGAAAATAATTCTAGGGACTGTTACGAAGTTGTGTTGACCTCAGCCTTTGCTTTGTAAAAGCAGTATTTGAAAAATGAGAAGCGAACTATGATAACATCAGTATAGACCAAAAAACAAGATAAAATGCCAGAGTCTTATGCCTTTTGCTCTGGGAGAATTGGACCTCACTTTACAAGAAAAGCAACTGGCTTCTGTGGAAGTCAAGTGCTATTGACTGTAAGCAAAGATATGAGAATCTGTCTTCAAGTACCCTACTCAGAACTTTATTTCAAGTTCTTTCTCTCTGCCCACCAAAGTACACAGCAGCTGATTTGAAAGATACTGCTGCTTCGAATCTGCTTTACAATTTATTCATGCTTAGTGAGGACTCCACACTACACAGTGCCAACATACTTTTGCAGCAGCACTGTGGGGGGAAAGAGACGACTACAATGCACAGAGTGGGCTTATTCTGAGGCAGCTTTGTCTGCAGGTCTTCCCTTTCCTTTCCATAGCTTCACAGGCAGCCAACTCCCTTCATCTTGCATAAAAAGGTGAGGGCAGAGAGATAAGGCATTTATATATTTAATTTGGAGGTACAATAGGCTGAGCATTTTAAGTTCTCTGTCTGCCTGTAACTCCTAGATTGCAGGAGTATTATAAGCATGCATGCTGAAATACTGAACAGAGATTTCATGTTAAATGGTGATGGTGGGGGAATCTAAGAGAGTATAAACCCTTTATCTGTGATATATATGTGTCACATACATATATGTACGCATATATATAATCTATATATATATATATGAGAGCCCGGTATTTTACAACCTCAAGGAAATCTAGCTCATGCAGTCTCTACCTTCTTCCCTCTCACTCATGCGACTGCCTTTGTTCTCCATCACATGCATATGTGTGGTGATTTCTCACTTTTAAAATTTTAGCTTAACTGTACATTTCTGCATGAAGGCAATTCTAAAAGCACTTTAATATTTTTCGTCACTGAGGAACAGTTTGTTTGCTGTAAAATGCTACATTAAAAGCCTGTTATTCTGTTGCGTCTTTCCCATTTCCTTTCATTTTCCACCAAACATTCCAAATTCCTACAATAAAAATAATCTCTGTTTTTCCTTTGCACCTTCTGACTTTTATTTCAGTCTTCTTATTTGCTACTTATAAAAGAAATAAGCATGAAAATACCTAATTTGGCTAGTGGTTCTTCCCAGCTGCTTATTTGTCTTTGTCACCAGCTCAAATTGATTGCCTCAAAGCATAGGAGTGCAGACCATTAAGTGGAGTGTCAATACCCTTGCACTAACAGTTTCATGGGGCTAAATCAATCCAATAAGCTGAATGTGAAGAAGTGTTATAGGTGTTGGGGTTATGTCTGAGGATGCTGGCAAAGTTTTATGCATAGCCTATGAGGCTATTAACTTTTAGTGACACAGCTTTAAAGAACAAACCAAAGGTTTTATCTCTTATGTGTGGGCTCATGAAGGAGTGTTACAAGTGTTGGGGTTATGTCTGAGGATGCAGACAAAATTTTATACATAGCCTATGAAGCTATTAACTTTTAATGATGGAGCTTTAAAGAACAAACCAAAGGTGTTATCTCCTATATATGTGTGGGCTCATCCATATGAAGAGCAAGTGCAGACTATCTGATATATAAAATGCTGGGTGAAAAAGGACAAGTATAGAAAAGAATGCAAGGAAGCATGTCTGCATCACTGATGCCAGGCTGTCAGGTTTCTTCTGTCTAGAGCAGTACTAGGACCAGAAAGAAGTAGCTGAATGTCTTACTCTTTAAAAGCCATTTCTCCTTTGAACTACCCTAATCTCTTTTGTGCTCTGTGAAATATCAAGTTTAGAAACAAGTACTGAGGTGGTTCTATAAATGGCAAATCTAGTTTATACTACGTTTGGTGCTTGGTCACAAAATCACATTTTTTCAAAACCACAAACTGAGCTCTAAATCATTCTGCTAACCCAGATCTGCTCCAAGACTTGTGATGGAGAAAAGATTCACAGACTTTCTGCCAGCTCAGGTACCATCTGTTTATTCACTGTAGCACTCTTGGGTCAGATATCATTTGTCTTCCTGCATAAAAGCAGGAAGCCAGGATAAGCACTGTATTGACCGCTCTGTTTAATTAGCCAGGATGTGACTTTGTGCCCACATCTGAGCCAGGCACATCTGTATGATCCAGTGATGAGCAGAACTAGTGCTAATAAATGCAGAACAGAGGGTTTAGTGACCTTGAGGCTTACAGTTGCTTTGTATGTAGGGCTGTGCCCAATGAATAATTCCTATGAATTCCTATACATAGCCATCTCTTTTATGCTGCTGGAATATGACCAGAGAGCAACTTGTACAGGAGGCTGTGCAAGAGCACACAGGATTAGCAGCCTGGCTTTGTGATCACATATGATATACTAGTGTCAAAATACTGGTTTTAGGAGGGTTTTTTTGAGGCTTCATTTGTTTTTATTGTAAGGAAGTCTTTGCTGAGTATCTTGCTGAGAATTTTTGCCAGTATAACCTGAAATTGTAAAAGGCTACAACCACAAATGGAATATGGTGCTTTAGGGTATGTGTGTGCATTTGTGTATAAGATTAGGGTAAACCATAATATGCCTAGGTACACCAGGGGAAAAAAATTAATTCCATACTGACATTGAAGTTCTTTTGTCTTTTTTTTTCTACTTTGTTATCTTTCCTAAGAATTTCCTTCCTGGGCATGGGGCTGAGGGAATGTGAAATCTCACACTCTCCTTAAGCCAATTATGGGTCTGCAAAGTCGGCTATAATTAACAGCAGTGCTTAACTAGAAGCATCTTCTTGATTCTTTGGGAAAGAAATACAGAATCAAAATCTACCAAGCCCTTCTAATAGCTTCTATAATTCTTTTCTAGGTTTTACCTCAATTTTGTTACTGAAGAAGTGGAAAACCCTGAGAAGTATGTACCTAATGTTTTTCTCGACTTTTGAGAAAAGGTTGTAAATGTAAAATGCTATAAAAGCACCGATCTTCAGAAATTCTACCTTCTGGTCAAGTTGCTTGCTTTCCAGCAGATCTGCTATCTATTTGAATTGCAACTGCTTGAAGATTTGCTATTTTCGGCCTGTCATGACCTTGTTATGTATTCTGCTTTTATGTGCACAGAAAGCAGAAAACTAAGTAGATCTCCAGGGCTCTGATTCACCCCCTCAGGATATAAGTAACTATCAGTGGCTCCTTTCAGTGGAAGTTACTGGTATCCTGTCAGGGAAATCTTGCTCAAGAAACTTATCCCCTGCAATATTTGGCAGTTTTGCTATGTTTAAATATTAATCAAATACTTAGTTCTACTTGTTTTAAGCATCTCAGAGTTGCAGGATCTTGGATACATGTAGCACAGCATCCAGTCCAATTAAGCTAAGAGGGGATATTGGTGGGAGTTTGTTTCAAAGCAGAGACAAATACACTCACAGCATCTGTCTGTAAAATGTGGTAAGAAAAGCTGTCCTGTTAGAGAGAGTTTGATTTGGCAGATCTATTTTGGTAGCTATGTTTTCATACAGACAGACAGTAATAATATTAACCTTCCCTAGAAATTATATAAAATATGCTTTTTCAAGTCAAATTGTGTTCTTTGAGGAGATTAACAATTTGATTAAAAATAAATGGGTAGGTGACATTTCCTTAGGTGTTTAAAATAAAATGCATGACTGGGTACCAAAGAACTTACTGTTTAAAAACACCCCAAGCACTGTACATGCAGAGATTATGAAGCTATGTATCTGAGACATGTAAAGAAAGAATGGGGAGCATGCAGAATACTTTTAGCTGGTTTCTTCAAAGTCTGAACCAAGCCCAATGCTGCTCAGTGTTTTATTCAGAGACCTGTAACTAATTATAAGGAAACTGATGATTAAACATGAGGACAGCAGAAAGACTGGCAGATTTCCATTGTTTCATTTCCTTTGAGAGGGCTTGGGTGTTAGCAGGCTCTTTAATGTGATCAGGATATGTATACAAAGGAACTCATGACTGGAAGCTGAAACCGGACAAATGCAGGTAGATACAACACTAATATTTAACACTGTGTTTGGTAATCATTAACACAGATACCTGTGTACAATTGAGATTTTTATTGGTAGTCTTCAGGCATAGCACCTTTTTAGGAGCTGTGTAAAACACAAGTAATTTGCCTCAGAGGAGAGCTTGCTAGGCCTGGAACACATAGGAACTCAGGCTTGATGATCTAGTAGCAAATCTGTGTTTAACTGCCAAGGATCTGATTTATAAAGCCAGGGAAAGGCACATACTTCAAAAAAAACCAAACCGCCTTTTTTTTAAAAAAAAAAAAAAAAATTATTTATTTATTTACTTTTGAGATAGTGTTGTGTGGTAAATGGACTTGGAAGGAAATATGAAACTAAGTAAAGGAGTGAAGTGATTGGGGTCCAAGTCTTCTACCGCTTCAGGAAATTCTGCAGAGATGGGTTAGGAGCCAAAGACTTGCTGATGTGATCAAAAGTATTTGCTAGAAGCAATATAATTTGTTAATTATCATGTGGTTGCCATCAATATTATGTAATATTTTTAAATGTGCACATGCCTATCACCCCTTCGGACTTTTCATGCACCGATGTGTCTCTACAGTCCTTTTAACTGTATGACTATTAACTGAAATTATTGGTAATATTTATTACAGCTCTTGTGGTTTATGCTGACTTTTTGTCTTATGGTTTAAGTCATATTTTTGTGCCCTCTGCTGTGTAGGACAAAAAAGCATAGTTCCTTTTTTATATGTTTTTAACTAAGCACCCATTGAAGCATGTTGTATCACAGCTGAGAAAAGTGGTATGGATTAGATTTTGGGGTTTTCTTCATTGCAGCTGGCAGTGAAGCAGGAAGACACTGTGTTTTCTCTCCACCATCTTGGGAGAGCTGCTCTGCTGTCCAGGTTACCTTAGATTTCTGATGAATTTGTGTTGCTGGTGAGGAGGCAGGACTGCAATCCACAGAGCCTGTCTGGTTCAGGGTATTCCAGGATGGCTTTGGAAAAAACAGCTCAATGTTACGTGTGCAGTGTTGTGGCAAAGCTGTTAAATCTTCCCTTCATCACTCTTCCTCCCGGGGTTGCAGTTTGAGAAGCTGATAAGAGAAGATGCCAAGGTTTTGCATCAGTGTGCCTAGGATCACAATCCATGTAAAGGCATAAACATATAGTAGAAGAAGTTGGGATTTTAAACATTGCTAAATAAGTAGCAGGTGATGGGAAGGTAACTGGATTGCTACCAGCTGGGCTGGTGAAGACCTTTGTACCACCTGTAAATAGGAATTCTGGACTCTATTAACCCAAATCTAACAATTAAACTAAACAGTTGGAATATTGCTTTTATCCAGCTGCCAACTGTGAATGGCTCTCTTGGAAAGATTTCCTGCTGAGTAGAGGCCTGTTCCACCACCATTCCTAAAGATCCAGGGCAAGGGAATAGTGTAGACTAATCCCAGGGACAACAGCTTCAGCTCCCACCAAACAGTACAGATGTTAGATGAACCACTATTGTTCTGTTGTTGTAGGCATTCATTAGAACTCAACTGCTTTTTTAATTTAATTTTTATTTATATTTTTACCAAAGATCATAGAATTTTAGGTTTGTTTATGTTGAAAAAGACCTTTAAGATCATTGGCTCTAAATATTAACCCAGCACTGCCAAGGCCACCACTAAACTGTGTCCCTAAGTGGCAGATCTACATGTCTTTTTAAAACCTTCAGGGGTGCTGACTCAATTACTTCACTGGGCAGCCTGTTGCAATACTTCATCAACCTTTTGGTGAAGAAATCTTTCCTAACGGCCAATCTCAACCTCCCTTGGTGCAACTTGAGGCCATTTCCTGTCTTTCATTCAAGTTGTATGCCTTATGTTAAAGGTTGCATATAGTGCTGCAGAGCTATTATGTAGCTGTTTTTAAATGGGAAGTATAGGCTTGAACTACATAGAATCTGTAACAGCTCCAGGTGTGCAATTTGTAATGCTGTCGGTGGTTAGGGACACAAATTACTTACAGTGACCAAGGTGAGCAAGGTAATGCCTTCTCTACTGACTGTGCCAAGGTAAATGTTTTGCTGAGAATCAGTCACAGTTGTGTATTTCCAGGTGTGTGGCAGCTTTTGGAGTAACTGACAGCTGGTGCTGAGATGAATGATCAACATTGGCCCTACATTAACCAGCCTGCAGCAAGCTGTCCTGGGTTCATCAGCAGGAGTCATTTTTCTCCTTCTTAGTAGCTGTTGCAGTGCTGTGTTTTTGACTTTCATCCTGGGAACAGCGTTGATAACACCAGTGTTTCAGTTGCTGCTCAGTAATGTTTACTCTGACCAAGGACTTTCTGAGTCTCATGCTCTGCCAGGGAGGAGGGGAA